>WNWK01001584.1:175000-182500 GCA_009830355.1 Cherax destructor | reverse complement strand
ATGTTGACTGATGACTCAGGATGGTGACGTTGCTTCCTGCTTGCTTAATCATCTTTTTTTTCTTAACTCTTCCTCTCATTTTCCTGTCCTGGTGTTCTGTTTATTCTCATTTTTCCCTCATCCTCTACAGTTTACTTCATTCTCCATTTCTTTCTGTGGTTTAAATCCGGTTGAATTTGCCGGGGGTTAAACTTTATCTCCGGTGTTCTCTGCTGTGAGCTACAGTTTTTTTTTTTTTGAGTGATTGTCGAGTTCATTTAGTAAATCAGTGGATGAGTTTTGCTAATACCTGGATTTGTAAAGGTGTATGGAATAATACAAAAATAACGCACATGTAGAAGAGAGGAGCTTAAGACGACGTTTCGGTCCGTCTTGGACCATTTACAAAGTCACACTGTGTAACTTTGTAAATGGTGCGGGTTATTTGTGTATTGTTTAAGTCACGGTATTGTGCCGCCTTGTTTATTAAATGTAGATGGAGTTAGCTTCTAGTACACAGCTTTCTAATATAACCCACTGTATGTACACTTTCCCTCTGCTTATTATTCCAACTTCAAGTTGAACTTTTAAGTTGTGTTTCTTTTCGTTGTGTTTCAGTCCATTTTAAGTTGAATGATTTGTGTTTGAGTATATTACACAATGTTGCTGTTTACTCTGGTTGTAAGATGTCTGAGTGATCATGTCTGCTGTGATGTCTGAACATACAACACGGTGTGATCATGTCTGCTGTGATGTCTGAACATACAACACGGTATGATCATGTCTGCTGTGACGTCTGAACATACAACACTGTGTGATCATGTCTGCTGTGACGTCTGAACATACAACACTGTGTGATCATGTCTGCTGTGACGTCTGAACATACAACACTGTGTGATCATGTCTGCTGTGACGTCTGAACATACAACACTGTGTGATCATGTCTGCTGTGACGTCTGAACATACAACACTGTGTGATCATGTCTGCTGTGACGTCTGAACATACAACACGGTATGATCATGTCTACTGTGACGTCTGAACATACAATACGGTATGATCATGTCTGCTGTAATGCTTCATCGATCCAGCAGCGTGGTGAGGACTGCTTTTATATGACCTGAATATCTCACCTCGTCTGCTGCTGACACCACCAGCCTTGTAGCAAACTTGTCAACTTTCTCAGTTTTCTCTATACTCATGATGGGACTTTACAACTGGCATTATGTACTCTGATACGTGTCTTAGGTAAGGTGTTTACACTCCTCCCAATAACTTGTTCACACTTCTGAAGGCTGGTCTCATATTTACCAACGTTGCGTTTCTCGAGAATAGAATAGAAAGGCACAATACCGTGGCTAGAATAAATCATAAATATTCCGCACTTAAAGGAAACTTCTGAGGTTTCGGTCCGTCATGGACCGTTGTCAAGTCACGACTGGGCGAGGGGGAAAAAAATAAGTGAAGGCCAGTCTAGTTTGATGGGGATGGAATGGATTGAAGTTTTTGCTAGGCCTTTGAGAAGTATTGCTGGGTTGTGCGTACGGCCCATCACCGTCTCAGGGATCATTATTCACTGGTTATTTGACTGATATACCAAAGAGTGTTGGCCATGGAAAGGATGTGTTCAGAAACGCTCGTCCTTGGTTCATTTGGAGAGAGTTTACTCCACTATTACCGGACTGATATGGAATAAGATCCAAAAGATGTCTGGGAGGTACTCCCGAACCCACTGCTCAGCTTTTTTTCGTCATGGGCAGGTGGAGGACATTCTGAGGTGGTCAATACTTTTGCGGAGAGCTTTTCTGGCTCATGTGTATAAAGCTACAGCCCTGAGTTTCAGATCCAGAGGCTTCGAGACACAGTCTCTTTGCCCATTGTAGAGAACACTGGGAAGCAGCATCGTGATTTGTTTGGTCTGGTTAAAATGTCATCAGCCTTGTCAGCGTCGCCCTCCGCGGCTGTGGGGAAGGATGGGATGGGATCCATTGGAACGTTTTGCGGCGCCTTCTTCCTCTCTCGCTTATGTTTTTATTTAATTGTTTTGAAACATGTAGGATGCTTCCCCACAGCTGGTAGTCTGCGGTTCTGACTGTTCTCTAAGCCAGGCCGGAAGATGAAAGCTGCGAATTACCGCCTGATCTTTCTTACAAGCTGCATCTACAAGTTGATGGAGAGGGTGTTGAATGTTCGTCTGGTCTGGTACTAGGAGGCGAAAGACTACATATCTTCGGTGTAGCTGGCTGCTGCAAGTTCCGATCGACTACTGATCGCCTGGTTTAACTGGCTGGTGGCATCCTGGATGACATAGCCAGATGCCTTCATACTTTTGGCAGTCTTTGCCCTGCAGAGAAAGCTGATGACAACGTAGTGTTGGGGTTCTTCGCCCTCTCCAGACTCTGGGACTGCGGGGCGCTCCACTGATCAGGTTTCTTCAACAGTTTCTGACAAACAGGTCAGTAATGTCGAGAGTTTTCTCCTGCTACTTGTGGAGTCTTTTTTTTCTGAAAGAAAGGGTCCCACAGGGCTGCATTTTGGGAGTCGCATCTTTATTGTAGCCATGGATGGTGTGGTCAGTGTTGTCCCTGTTGGAGTCGAAGCCGCCTCCTATGTGGACGATCTTGCAGTGGGA
This sequence comes from Cherax destructor, assembly GCA_009830355.1. Lineage (NCBI taxonomy): Eukaryota > Metazoa > Arthropoda > Malacostraca > Decapoda > Parastacidae > Cherax > Cherax destructor. The sequence continues at coordinate 179,891 of WNWK01001584.1, read as the reverse complement.
TCCACGTCTAATACCCAGGTTGTCTGCCACCAGCTTGAAGTGGCCTGTCGCCAGCTTGAGGACGCATTGACCATCATGGAGTGAACGTGTTCTAACAGCCGTCGGTTATCTTTACGTGGAAAACTCGGACTTCTTTTTTCCCGGCCGAGAGTTAGACAGCTTGCTTCCAATGTGATGTGTTCCTTTCCTATGAGTAGCAGGGAACATTTTTGGGGACGATTTTTGATCAGGGCTTGACGTAGGCCTCCAGTGAACAGAATCTGAAAGTGGATTCTCTGCGAATGCTAGATAGACGTTAACGTGGATACAGGCGGACTATGCCTCGCCTGTATGCGGTCTTGTACCTTACCAGATGGAGTATGGCTGCCACATCTACTCGACCAACTCTTCCTTGCCGAATTTGCTAAATTCTTTTACGTGAGTGCATTCCGTGCTTCCCACTGTTGAGAGTCTTAAATACGTTGAGGATTAAGACACATATGCAACAGTTGGGTATCTTTATTGTCGTTCCAGACCATGAAGCTCAACTCTTCTCCAGGCTGAGAGGCTGACCACCTCATCTCCAAGCCTGAGGGCTGATTACATTTCCATTTCACTACTACACCTGGCGTATTTGACTGAAGAAGTCTACTGTGTAGGCGAAACGTTTCAACAATAAACATATCCAACTGTTGCACACGTCTTAATCGTCAACTTGTCGGTATTTTATAATATTTTCAACGCAATACGTTGAGTCTGGTTAGCTTTCTTTGGATCTCCACCTTGAAGAGTCAGGCCTGTGCTATTTTGGGTTTGGCGTTTACCTGGCAACGCAGCTTATACCGTGGCCCTCACAGCAGAGATAGAGAGGGGAGGGGGGAAGGCCTTTGTTCATCGTGCGAGGCTTCCTGTGCCATTTGGTGTTCTGATGCGGCCCGCTCTCCTGATTGTGACCTCAGTTTCTGTGGTCAGAGAGGTTGGCTTCTCTCTCTGCCCCCTCCCCTCGGACGGTGCCTGAGGGTATGTCTCTGTGGATAGTTAATAAGGACACCTTAAGTGCTGAACTCCAGTGATATCGGCTATTTTCTTGGACCATGAGTTTGTTGGTGTCTCGAAAATCAAGGTCTTAACTGATGGGCCAGAGAGTGAGGGTGGTGGTGGCTTTGTGTTGATTTTCCTTTTCGCTGTCGCTGTATTTTTTTTTATAATTACCGAGGTACCTGTAGGGACCTCGGGGAAGTTTTATGGGATTTGAAATTAACACTTTAATTTTAACTTGGTGTCACAACATGTATGTTTTATTCATGCTTGTAGATTTTATTGCTAATCTTATTTTTATTCTGTGTGTGGTAGTTTTTACTACCACGAGTGTTAAATGATCCACTTGGTCGAAACGTTTTTCAGATTTAAACGTTTCTACCTCCCTCCATCCCATCCCTTCCTTTCCCTTCTCTTCCCTACCTACCTACCTAACTTACTTTCCTACCTTCCTACCTACCTTCCTTTCCTACCTACCTTCCTACCTACCTTCCTACCCACTTTCCTTCCTTTCCTACCTTCGTACCTACCTACCTTCCTTCCTTTCCTACTTCCCTCTCTACCTCTCCTTCCCTTCCTTTCCTACTTCCCTCTCTACCTCTCCTTCCCTTCCTTTCCTACTTCCCTCTCTCCCTCTCCTTCCCTTCCCTACCTTACCCTACCTACCCACCTATCTACCTACCTACCTACCCACCCACCTACCTACCTACCCACCCACCTACCTACCTACCCACCCACCTACCTACCCACCTACCCACCCACCTACCTACCTACCCACCCACCTACCTACCTACCTGGACTGTCACCAATAACTCGACTCGCTGCTCTGAAATAGCACTGTCATGGTTGAACTCCTGTGTACATTGCGCTTTGCTGTGTTATTGTTTATCATTCCTGGTATCCCTACAACACAGGTCATTCCACTTGTTTATCATGCCAGTGTTGTGGTACTCCTGGTATCCCTGTGACTCATTTGGGTGCATAAGTAATTTGTGGCCTTTTGTGTGTCCCCTTGTCATCATTCTTCCTTTTTGTCCTTCTCATTCTTCCCTTTATTTTCTCCTCATTCCTATCCCCTTGTCTTTCTCACCATTCCTCTCTTCTCCCCCTTTCCTATTCTCCTATCCCTTCCTCTCTTCCTCCTTTATCCCCCTCTTTCTCTCTACATCCCCCTCTTCCTTTCTAACTCCATCCCCCTCTTCCTTCCGCCTCTCTTCCTCATCTAGTTGTATATTCCTCTGATGTTGCATGACCCCTGCGGGCTTAGCGCTGCCTCCAGGATGCTGGTGGTGGTGGTGGTGGTCGTGGTGAGGGTGGTCGTGGTGAGGGTGGTGGTGGTGATGATGGTTGTGGTGATCGTGGGTGGTGATGGTGGTGGTCGTGGTGGTGATGGTGATCGTGGTGGTGATTTAAATCACCACCACGCTAGTGCTCCCTCACTTAGAATATTGCTCAGTGCTGACGGCCCCGTTCAGGGCAGGAGAAATATCAGAGCTGGAACAAATTCAGAGATCGTTTACGGCTCACATTGAGCCATTGAAACATCTAAATTATTGGGAACGCCTTCAAGTCTTGAACATGTACTCATTGGAGCGGAGGAGAGAGAGATACATGATATTATATAACTGGAAAGTACTTGAGGGCCTGGTCCCAAATCTGCACACTGCCATAACAACATACTGGAGTGAGAGATATGGAGAAAGTGTAAAATAAACCCAGTGAGGAGCAGGGGTGCGGTGGGGACAATACGGGAGCACTGTATTAACATCCGGGGTCCCAGACTATTCAACATCTTACCAGAAGATATCCGAAACACGGCTGGAACCAGTGTAGAAGCCTTCAAGAGGAAACTGGACAAATATCTTCACCAGGTGCCAGATCATCCAGGCTGTGATGGATATGTGGGGCAGCGGGCCTCCAGCAGCAACAGCCTGGTTGACCAGGCAAGCACCAGACGAGCCTGGCCCATGGCCGGGCTCAGAGAGTAGATAAACTCTCGAAACTCTTCAAAGGTATATCAAAGGTATGGAAGGTATAGTCTTGTGTAATTGTACAATGACCTTAGTTCCTAACCACTGTAACTAATTGTGTGTGTGTGTACGTGTACTCACCTAATTATGGCTGCAGGGGTCGATTCATAGCTCCTGGCCTCTTCACATTGTGTGTGTGTGTGTGTTGTGCGCGAGCGTGTGTGCGCGCGCTCGCCTTATTGTGGTTGCATTGTCGAGTCTCAGCTCCTGGCTCTGCCTCTCAAGTTCTCTCTTGGCGTCGTGAGCTCTGTCGTACCTATTCTTAAACAAGTGTATGGATCCTGCCCCCGCCACCTCGTTGTCTAGATCACTCCGCTCTCCTGTCCCTCTCAGGCTGAAGAAGTACTTCCTGACATCCTCCCCCCCTCCCCCCCACACACACCCACACCCTCCACCTTCCCTCCCATACACCCAAACTTCCACCCACACACCCAACCTTACACCCACACACCCTCCCACCCATACACCCTCCCACGTACACCCTTCACCATCCCACCATACACCCTCCACCCTCCCACGTACACCCTTCACCATACACCCTCCACCCTCCCACCCGTACACCCAACCTTACACCCACACACCCACCTACAAACCTTCCACTCTCCCACCTACACCCTCCACCCACACCCTCCACCCACACACACACACAACACACCTCAACAGCAGCTATAAGTGAGCATCCTCCTTCAAGGCCAACACGGCCATTGCTCCCTCCTGCCTCACTGCTACCAGTGTAACACACGCACGCACGCACGCACGCACGCACGCACGCACGCACGCACGCACAAAATAGCTACAGTGGCTGACAACCACTCTAAGTGGCTCCTTACTCCTTGCAAGATCTAGGTGCACTCCTTCCCAGGTGCACTCCTTCCCAGGTGCACTCCTTCCCAGGTGCACTCCTTCCCAGGTGCACGTCATACTGTAGATAGCTGTTCCGAGTTACCGTGAGGGAGTTGCTTGGGTGATGGAGGGATGTTGATGGGTGTAGATGCTGGAGTTGGGAAGGAAGGAGTGAAGGACCTGGGAGTGATAATGTCAGAGGATCTCACTTTCAAAGATCACAACAATATCTCTACCACATCTGCTAGGAAAATGATAGGATGGATAATGAGAACCTTCAAAACTAGGGATGCCAAGCCCATGATGATTATCTTCAAATCTCTTGTTCTCTCTAGGCTGGAATAATTGCTGTACACTAACGGCCTCGTTCAAGGCAAGTGAAATTGCACACCTGGAGAATGTACAGAGAACTTTCATGGCACGTTTAAGTACGATAAAGTACTTAAATTATTGGGAACGGTTGAAGTCTCTTGATTTGTATTCCCCGGAATGCAGGCGAGAAAGATACATGATAATATATACTTGGAAAATTCCAGAGGAACTAGTCCCAAATTTGCACACGAAAATCACTCCCTACGAAAGCAAAATACTCGACAGGAGATACAACATCCACGAGTATGCTGAGAGACAACACTAAGTGTCAGGGGCCCAAGACTGTTTAACTGCCTCCTAGCATATATAAGGGGGATTACCAATAGACCCCTGGCTGGACAGGCACTTTTAAGTCAGTGGGCTGTGGTTCGTACGTCGGTTTACGTGCTGCCACCAGCAATAGCCTGGTTAATCAGGCCCTGATCCACCGCGAGGTCTGGTCACAGACCGGGCCCCGGGGGCGTTGACCCCCCGAAACCCCCCTCTAGGTATACTCTCAGGTAAGGAGGAAGAGAAGAGGAAGGTAAGGAAAGTAAAGAAGATATGTGATAAAGATGGAGAAGATGATGAAAGCGAAAACCGGAGGAGAAAAAAAAACAAGGGAGGGGGAGGGAGGGAGGGAGGGAGGA
>WNWK01001584.1:0-170000 GCA_009830355.1 Cherax destructor | reverse complement strand
CTAGTTTTGTATATTTGTGTTTGAGAAGTTACATAAATGTTGAGGATGTGTGAACGACAGCTTGCTGTTGAGGATGTGTGAACGACAGCTTGCTGTTGAGGATGTGTGAACGACAGCTTGCTGTTATGTATCTCGAGTGAATGACAGGTGTGTAGGGAAGCAGATAATAGAGACAGGTGTGTTGTCATGTGGCAAGGGATTTAAAAAAATGGGAACGTGTGGTGGTGTACAGGTGTGTAGAAGTAGGAGTAGCAGGCGTGTGGCAGCAGTAGCAGGTGTGTAACACTAGCAGGTGTGGAGCAGCAGGTATGGCGGCGTCAGCTGCTGTGGGGTCGTTCACACATCGGTTGTGATAGATTTTTCCGAGAGCTGGAGAACTCAACTCACCTGAAAAACACACTTTGATAGACGGATGCTAAGCTCACCACTCTCTCTCTCTCTCTCATATGCGTCCTTACCCTCCTCTATCCCTCTCCTCTTTATCCTTACCCTCTTCCTCTTCCCCTCTCGGCTGCCTCCCTTCTGCCAGCTCATCACGGAAGTCAAACCGCACAGCATTTTTATACAGTGCCACACTTGTACTAGTGTTTATACAGTGCCACACTGGTACTAGTGATTATACAGTGCCACACTGGTACTAGTGTTTATACAGTGCCACACTGGTACTAGTGTTTATACAGTGACACACTGGTACTAGTGTTTATACAGTGCCACACTTGTACTAGTGTTTATACAGTGCCGCACTGGTACTAGTGTTTATACAGTGCCACACTGGTACTAGTGTTTATACAGTGCCGCACTTGTACTAGTGTTTATACAGTGCCGCACTGGTACTAGTGTTTATACAGTGCCACACTGGTACTAGTGTTTATACAGTGCCACACTGGTACTAGTGTTTATACAGTGCCACACTGGTACTAGTGTTTATACAGTGCCACACTGGTACTAGTGTTTATACAGTGCCACACTGGTACTAGTGTTTATACAGTGCCACACTGGTACTAGTGTTTATACAGTGCCACACTGGTACTAGTGTTTATACAGTGCCACACTGGTACTAGTGTTTATACAGTGCCACACTGGTACTAGTGTTTATACAGTGCCACACTGGTACTAGTGTTTATACAGTGCCACACTGGTACTAGTGTTTATACAGTGCCACACTGGTACTAGTGTTTATACAGTGCCACACTGGTACTAGTGTTTATACAGTGCCACACTGGTACTATTACAGTGCCACACTGGTACTAGTGTTTTACAGTGCCACACTGGTACTAGTGTTATACAGTGCCACACTGGTACTAGTGTTTATACAGTGCCACACTGGTACTAGTGTTTATACAGTGCCACACTGGTACTAGTGTTTATACAGTGCCACACTGGTACTAGTGTTTATACAGTGCCACACTGGTACTAGTGTTTATACAGTGCCACACTGGTACTAGTGTTTATACAGTGCCACACTGGTACTAGTGTTTATACAGTGCCACACTGGTACTAGTGTATATACAGTGGCACACTGGTACTAGTGTTTATACAGTGCCACACTGGTACTAGTGTTTATACAGTGCCACACTGGTACTAGTGTTTATACAGTGCCACACTGGTACTAGTGTTTATACAGTGCCACACTGGTACTAGTGTTTATACAGTGCCACACTGGTACTAGTGTTTATACAGTGCCACACTGGTACTAGTGTTTATACAGTGCCACACTGGTACTAGTGTTTATACAGTGCCACACTGGTACTAGTGTTTATACAGTACCATACTGTTTATACTGGGGTGAGGTAGGCAGAGTATGATCTCATTTTCTATGTTAACCAATAAAGTCAGGTTGAAAATAATGGGAAAAAATTGAAAATATCATTTACAATTCTCACAATTCTTCGAGTATGTCAGTACAGGAATAAAGAAATTCTCATAAATGTAGCATTTTGTGTTTTTAAGGATTTTCTGATCCTGGCATTTGAAATCTGGGTTATAGTATCCGTAGATTTGTTGATTTAAGACACGTTAAAAAATCGAAGCTTGTTAACCAGCCATTGATTTGTTACTGGATGTTAATGACGATGGGGGAGGAGATTGAAGGGGTTAGTAATTTGTTAAGGTGGCTGGCTGGTTGGTTAGTAATTTAAGTTTTGGGGACTGTGTGAGTGGTTTGTGTTTGAATTTCGAATGGTGCATAGTGATCGATGTGATGTGGATCAGTGGTAGGATCAGTGGTAGTGGTGATCAGTGGAGTGGTGATCAGTGGATTATGTGGTGGGTATCGTGAGTGGTACGTGAGGTGATCAGTGGAGTGGTGATCAGTGGAGTGGTGATCAGTGGTAGTGGTGATCAGGGGATCAGTGGTAGTGGTGATCAGTGGTAGTGGTATCAGTGGTAGTGATCAGTGGTAGTGGTGATCAGTGGTAGTGGTGATCAGTGGTAGTGGTGATCAGTGGGAGTGGTGATCAGTGGTAGTGGTGATCAGTGGGAGTGGTGATCAGTGGTAGTGGTGATCAGTGGTAGTGGTGATCAGTGGTAGTGGTGATCAGTGGTAGTGGTGATCAGTGGTAGTGGTGATCAGTGGTAGTGATCAGTGGTAGTGGTGATCAGTGGGAGTGGTGATCAGTGGTAGTGGTGATCAGTGGGAGTGGTGATCAGTGGTAGTGGTGATCAGTGGAGTGGTGATCAGTGGAGTGGTGATCAGTGGTAGTGGTGATCAGTGGAGTGGTGATCAGTGGAGGTGATCAGTGGTAGTGGTGATCAGTGGGTGGTGATCAGTGGTAGTGGTGATCAGTGGTAGTGGTGATCAGTGGTAGTGGTGATCAGTGGTAGTGGTGATCAGTGGTAGTGGTGATCAGTGGGAGTGGTGATCAGTGGTAGTGGTGATCAGTGGGAGTGGTGATCAGTGAGTGGTGACGTGGTGGTGATCAGTGGTAGTGGTGATCAGTGGGGTGACAGTGAGTTGATCAGTGGAGTGGTGATCAGTGGGAGTGGTGATCAGTGGAGTGGTGATCAGTGGGAGTGGTGATCAGTGGTGACGTGTGGTGATCAGTGGAGTGGATCAGTGGTAGTGGTGATCGGAGTGGTGAAGTGGTGATCAGTGGTAGTGGTGATCAGTGGAGTGGTGATCAGTGGTAGGGGATCAGTGGAGTGGTGATCAGTGGTAGTGGTGATCAGTGGGAGTGGTGATCAGTGGTAGTGGTGATCAGTGGTAGTGGTGATCAGTGGTAGCTCTGAAGGTAATGGTTGAAGATTGTAAGGTATCTGGTCACTCGTAGCTGGCGAATCATGTGTGTGTACTCACCTAATTGTGGTTGCAGGGGTCGATTCACAGCTCCTGGCCCCACCACTTCGCTGGTCGCTACTAGGTCTATTCTCTTCCTGCTCCAAGAGCTTTATCGTACCTTTTCTTAAAGCTATGTATGACTCCACCTCCTGTGTGTGTGTGTGTGTGTGGTGTTGCTTTAATGAAAGATTAAATCAATTATGTTGATTAGAGACAAACTTTTGAGCTTTTCTACAGTAAAGGGTTGCCTTGAGGAGTGGTGGTTGTACTAGTAGTGGTGGTGGTTGTTGATGAATAGTGGTTGTTGATGGTGGTGAGGGATGGTGGTTGTTGATGGTGGTGAGGGATGGTGATGGGTGGATGGTGGTTGTAGTTGACTACAAGACTGGTTGTTTTAAGTCCATCTTTGTAAGCAGGTGGGTCACTCAGGAATGGTTGTTGGTATGGATTACGGTTGTTAAGAGGAATAGTGGTCGTTGTGGTTGACATGGTTATTGTAGGGGATGGGGGAGGGAAGGCTACGTTGGGGGGATATATGTTGAGGGGGGAGAATGAGTATTGTGGGTGATGTGTGGGTGCAGGTGGGTAGCAATGAGGGGCTGTTTCTCTACAGGTGAGTGGTTTGCTGTGGGTTGTATATGGGTGACTGGTAGGTGGTTCAACAGGTGGTTTTGTGGCTTGAAGTGACTGATATTGCATAATGACTCGTGGTGGTAATTAAGTAGTGTTCGTACGTACAATGTAACTACATTGTAACCACAAAGTAGATACAGAAGTACAATGTTGAGACCTAAGATATTGATTACAATTATAGGTCTCTCTCTCTCTCTCTCTCTCTCTCTCTCTCTCTCTCTCTCTCTCTCTCTCTCTCTCTCCACCCTTACACCTGCCCCCTACTCCCCCTTTCTATTCTCCCTCCACCAGCACACATCTGTATTGATTGCTGACTACCACAGGTGTTTGAGGTGTGTGTATGTGTGTATGTGTGTGTGTGTGTGTATACTTATGTATGTATGTACTCGCCTAATTGTGGTTGCAAGAGTAGAGTTTCATCCACTGTCCCACCTTTATGTATGTATGTATGTATGTATGTAATGTGTGTAGGCAGGTGTTCAGGTTTACTCCCCATTCACCTTCATTTTTTATTCTTCAACCTTATCCTCCCCCTCGTTCTCTTGCCTCCCCTCTATCCTCTCTACCCTATCCATCACCTTATCCCTCCCTCATTTTCTCTCACTCCACCCTATCCACCACCTTATCTATCCTCTCCACTACCCTATCCATCCTCTCTACCCTCTCCACCCTGTGAGTGAGCGTAGTTGTGGGTGTAAGGTGCGATGTTAGGTGGGTGTGTGAGGGAAATGTGCGTCAGAGGGAAGGTGGGCGGGGGTGCCATGCGTGAGACGTGGGCGTGAGGGCGTTGGGAGGTTGGGGTGGGTGATACGTGGGGGTGAGCGGGGAAGGGTGTGGGTGGAGTGGGTGGAAAATTATCAAGACAGTTAAGGTGGCAATGGTTGAGTGTTCAGCGGAAATGAGAGGCTCTTGTTCCACTGTCTTGGATAATGCTTCCACTTCCTCCCCTTCTTCCTCCTTTCTTCCTCTTCTTTTCTTCCTCTTCTTCCTCCTCTTCTTTCTTCCCTTCCTCCTCTTCCTCCTCACTATTGATCCCCATTCCTCATTCCTTTCCCTTCGTACCCACTCCTTACTTCCTACTTCCTCTCTTCTACTTCTCATTTGATCCCATTCCTCTCCTCCCTCAGTCCCATCTTACTTCCTTTCCTCCATCTTTCCCATTTTAACCTCAGCTCCTCCTTCTTCCACAGTCTTACAATACTTAGTTTGCCCTTTCCAGCACTTCCATTTTCCAGAAGGCACGGGCTTCCCGGTCCTTCCCTCACGTGTGGGCTTACAGTGTGTAGTTTCACATGTGATCGTGAGGCTTCCAGGTGTGGGAGGCTTCCAGGTGTGGGAGGCTTCCAGGTGTGGGAGGCTTCCAGGTGTGGGAGGCTTCCAGGTGTGGGAGGCTTCCAGGTGTGGGAGGCTTCCAGGTGTGGGAGGCTTCTAGGTGTGGAAGGATTCCAAGTATGGGGAACATTCCAAGTATGGGAATATTCCACGTATAGGACTATTCCAGGTGTGGGAATATTCCAGGTATGGAAATACTCCAGGTATGGGAATACTCCAGGTGTGGGAATATTACAGGTATGGAAATACTCCAGGTGTGGGAATATTCCAGGTATGGGAATACTCCAGGTGTGGGAATATTCCAGGTATGGGAATACTCCAGGTGTGGGAATATTCCAGGTATGGGAATACTCCAGGTGTGGGAATATTCCAGGTGTGGGACTATTCCAGGTATGGAAATATTCCAAGCTTCAACAGTAGAATCACAAGATTGCAGTATCTAACAACAGACAACAGGGCAAGAATGTTGCTTGTGTGTGAAGGGTCAACAGGAACGGGAACTGCAACAGAAGGTCACGTGAACAACAGTGAACAGCGGGAGCAACTTCTACTAACGTTGTTGTTGATGTAGTTACTCGAGTCTGAGGTTGTGCTCCAGCTCTTGGTCTCCTTGGAAATATAAACACATAAGCAGTATAATGTGATTCTTTATTGACAACGTTTCGCCCACACAGTGGGCTTTATCAAGTCACAAACAGATCTACCTTGGTGAAATGTACAAGAGTATATATAGGATGGAGGCAGGTGGTGAATGTTGCATGTGACAACCTTCCAAGTACCGTGACAGAGTCTAGAACCTTGCGTAGCTTTAAAGAGAGATTGGGAAAGTATATGAGTGGACCTTTTGCAGTGTTCCTCCAGTCTTATGTTCTTATGTGGGATAGCGATGAAGAAGTTTCTTGGCAATAGGTTCAGCTATGTTGTAGAAGCCGTTGTTCTGGTTGAGGTTGTTGGATATACAGATAAGTGATGATTCCAGGATTCTTCGGTATTGAGTGTTGTCTTCTCTAGCGATGAGTCTTGCGTTTCTGTAGTTGATTAAATGGTTGTGTAAATTTCGGTGTTGAACACAGGCATTCCTTGGGTCGTCAAATCTGCCTGCGTACTGGTGTTCTGAAATGCGTGTTTGGTCTCTGGAGGTTTCGCCCACGTATAATTTGCTCCAGTCATTACAAGGGATTGTGTATACCCCTGCAGACAATTGAAGCTTGTCCTGTCTATTACTGGTAATGTCATTGATGGTGGTGGTAGATCTGTCTGACTCGATAAAGTCCACTGCGTGGGCGAAACGTTGTCAATAAAGGATCACATTATACTGCTTATGTGTTTATATTTCCATTGTGTCGGTATTTTATACCATTTAATTTCGTCTTGGTCTCCTTGGGGAAATATAATGGTGGGGGATTGGGGAGAGGGCGTTCGTTGGGGAAGTCTGTTGGGGTGAGTTTGGGGAGAGCAACTTTAGGTAAGGGGTTAGGAAAGGGAGGAAGAGGCTAGGGAAAGAGGGGGAGAAATTGATGTTGGGATGATCAGTTTCGAGGACTCTTACCTCACTCCCTCCCTCCTGAGGCCGGGTACCTGTTGATTTCCTGGTCCACCAGGCTGTTTGTGCTGGCTGCTGGGAGGCGTACATAGCCATCACAGCCCAGCTGATTCGATACCTGTAGCGGGAAGCTGCCCGGCGTCTTGAACCCTGCTGCCTTGGCTCCGGCAGTATCTGTGACATCTGATAGTATTATCTTGAGAGTCTTGGTCCACGCATGTTGACAGGGTTGATTTAATTCGCACTTTGAGTTGGGGAAGGAGTGAAGGGAGGTGGACAGGGAAGGGTTTTGGAGAAGTGGGGACGTGGGATTTATTGGAGGGTGGAGGAGGCGTAGGAGGGATACAAGGGACGAAGAGGATTGAAAAGGTTTTGAGGAAGAGGAGAGGGGAAGGATTGGGAGGGTGCCGAAGGAGGGAAAAGTGTAGGTAAGAGAGATAATGGGGAGGATATGGAGGTAGGTAGGCAGGGAATAAGAGAGGAGAGAGTAGGCAGGGGTAAGAGAAAGATTTGGGGAGATTTGTAGGATGGTAGGTAGGGGAGGGGAGGTGTGTAGGAAGGTAGGTAGGGGAGGGGAGGTATGTAGGAAGGTAGGTTGGGGAGGGGAGGTATGTAGGAAGGTAGGTTGGGGAGGGGAGGTATGTAGGAAGGTAGGTTGGGGAGGGAGGTATGTAGGAAGGTAGGTGGGAGGGGAGGATGTAGGAAGGAGGTTGGGGAGGGGAGGTAGTGTAGGAAGGTAGGTTGGGGAGGGGAGGTGTGTAGGAAGGTAGGTAGGGAAGGGAGGTGTGTAGGAAGGTAGGTAGGGAAGGGAGGTGTGTAGGAAGGTAGGTAGGGAAGGGAGGTGTGTAGGAAGGTAGGTAGGGATGGGAGGTGTGTAGGAAGGTAGGTAGGGAAGGGAGGTGTGTAGGAAGGTAGGTAGGGATGGGAGGTGTGTAGGAAGGTAGGTAGGGATGGGAGGTGTGTAGGAAGGTAGGTAGGGAAGGGAGGTGTGTAGGAAGGTAGGTAGGGATGGGAGGTGTGTAGGAAGGTAGGTAGGAAGGGAGGTGTGTAGGAAGGTAGGTAGGGAAGGGAGGTGTGTAGGAGGGTAGGGAAGGGAGGTAAGGTAGGGAGATAAGGTAGGAGAGGGAGGTATGTTGGTCCTGGGGAACGCAGTAAGCAACATTCGTCCATTTTAATGTTGTGTTATGTTTGTGTTAGACTTCAATGAGGTGTTGAGAGGTGTAGGGAGAGTGAGGTGAGATGGGTAGGGATGTGGGGTTATAGGTGGAGCAAGGTACCACAGGAGGGGGTGACTTGTACTACAGCAGGGGGTGACTGGTTCCACAGCAGGAGGTGACTGGTACCACAGGAGGGGTGACTGGTAACACAGGAACGGGTGGTACCACAGGGGGGTGACTGGTACCACAGGAGGGACGGGTGGTACCACAGGGGGGTGACTGGTACCACAGGAGGGACGGGTGGTACCACAGGGGGGTGACTGGTACCACAGGAGGGACGGGTGGTACCACAGGGGGGTGACTGGTACCACAGGAGGGACGGGTGGTATCGCAAGAAAGATATAAAATGAGAACGAATAAATATAGTGTAAGGTAATAATGGCTGTAGTGTAGATGGTAGCAATGGGGATGTTGTGGAAGTTGGTGGTTGTGGTAGTTGCTGTGATGGTGGTAGGTGGTGGTGGTGGGTGTATGGGGAGTGTGTACCACCTGCCAGTTGCCCCCTACACCACCTACGCTGCTGTATAGGGGCGCTTTGTGTACTCACCTGCCTTCTAGTTAGCATTGCTCTGCTACCTACCTCCACACACAAACACACCTACCTACCTACCTCCACACACAAACACACCTATTTACCTACCTACCTACCTCCACACACAAACACACCTACCTACCTCCACATACAAACACACCTACCTACCTACCTACCACCATTATGCTACGACCACTGGTACGTACCACCCACCACACTCTACTAACTAGTGGGTTGAACTTTATCTCTTGGGTCTATTTTCTCGACACTCATCCCACTGGAATACTTCGGATTCTGTCTCTTCTGATTTAGATTCCTTGTATAAAAGAATTTTATAAAGCAATTTAATATTCCCTTATCATAGTTTATCCCTCTAACATTTCTTATATATATATATATATATATATATATATATATATATATATATATATATATATATATATAGTGTGTGTGTGTGTAATATATCTGTTTTTGCTTCACACTTTCTTTGTTTTTATTTCTTGTGATTTGCTAAAACAATGGTGTTTCTCTGCATTGTTTTTCGGGTGTCTTTTATCACTTTTGTTTTTAATGTGTTTATTTAACTGTAATTATTGGTGGATGTTGTTACGTGTCTGTGTGCTTTATTTTCTCTCTCTCCTTCTCTCTGTCTCTCTCTCTCCCTCGGACCTGACCACCTTTACTCAAGGCGGCAGGTGAGGGCGGGCTAAGCACCTACCATCATATAGATTTAGGCGGTCACAGAAAGGTGGGGGAGGGGTCATCCCAGGTCACCAAGGGGGAGAGGAGGGTTGGCGGAGAAGAGAAGGGGGATGGGGTTCATTTGAGGTCAAGCTAGTAGAGGTAAATCATAGGTCACCAGGTTTGAGGTCACTGAACCGGAATCATGTAGGTCAGGTAAGGAGAATATTGTTGATGTTAGTATGAGAGAGTAGAAGGTGCGTTGATGTGCTTCGTGTTGTGGTGGTGATGGATGTTGATAGTTGGTGGTGATGGATGTTGATAGTTGGTGGTGATGGATGTTGATAGTTGGTGGTGATGGATGTTGATAGTTGGTGGTGATGGATGTTGATAGTTGGTGGTGATGGATGTTGATAGTTGGTGGTGATGGATGTTGATAGTTGGTGGTGATGGATGTTGATAGTTGTGGTTCAGTGATGGTGAAGGGTAGTAGAAGGGAGGGTAGACGATAGATGGAGGGAAGGTAGGGAGTAAAAATAGTGAGGGAGGGTACGACGAGGGAGAGAGAGGAACGGTGGAGATAGGGAGGATAGTGGGGGAAAGGTAGGGAGAAGAATGATAGAGGGGGGACAGGAAGGGTTAGGGAGAGGGGGGGAGGATAGAAGGAGAGAGAGGTGAGAAAATTGTTGTTGGAAGAAGATTCAAGGAACCACATCCGCTTGTTCTCTCTCACTACCTCTGTTGTCTCTCACTACCTCTGTTGTCTCTCACTACCTCTGTTGTCTCTCACTACCTCTGTTGTCTCTCACTTCCTCTGTTGTCTCTCACTACCTCTGTTGTCTCTCACTACCTCTGTTGTCTCTCACTACCTCTGTTGTCCCTCACTACCTCTGTTGTCCCTCACTACCTCTGTTGCCCCTTACCACCTCCGTTGTCCCTATCTCCGTTGTCTCTCATCACCACCGTTGTCCCTTGCACGAAAGTTTTGCCTGAAAGAAACCTTTTGTGTCATAGGTTACCCCTAGAGGCACCTGTTGCATAATTAAGTTACCCCTGCACACACATACACTTCATTACTGTTACGTTACCGTTGATCTCCCGTTTTCTCCTCCGTTGTGTCGAACCAACGTACTGTTGTTCCGTTAAGCACATGATCAACAGGGGCAACAGAGGACCTGGCCTTGTATGCGTCAGTAGGCCTCCTACAGTGTTCCATTGCTTTTACAACGTTGTACCTGCCTAATCTGTGTTGACATGGGTCGAATCACATAGCTCCTGGCCTGAGGCGCACGTGCTGGGGGAATTACCAAATTCCAGTAGGCCAACTGCAGTGCTCCTTCTTTCTTGTGTGTTTATGCGGAAATTGAGCTATAGTTCCTGGGCCCGCCTCTGAAGAAACGCTTAACCGGCGTGTAGTTTTTAACTGCCCACACAGTAGAATTTAAACTAGTTATACACTGAAAAAGTCCCACGTTTTAGGCCTTGGACGGACCGACATGTTTTAGGACATAATAATCCTGGATGGATCGAAACGTCGTCTTAGAACATAATAGCCCTAGACGGATCGAAACGTCGTCTCGAGTTTCATAAATGTGGGTTATCTGTAAACGTAGTTAGGTGGGGTGAACGAGGTAATGGTTAGTTACAATTAGATATGGGAGGAAGTGCAAGATAAAGCCAGTCAAAAGCAGGGGTGCGGTGGACACAATAAGGGAACGCTGAATCAACATCCGTGGTCCCAGATTATTCAACATCTTATAAGAAGACATCAGAAACACTGCTGGGGACAAGTGTAGAAGTCTTCAAGAGGAAACTGGACAAGTATCTTCACCAGGTGCCGGATCAGCCAGGTTGTGATGGATATGTGGGACTGCGGGCCACTAGCAGCAACAGCCTGGTTGACCAGGATAGTACCAGACGAGCCTGGTCGACCAGGATAGCACCAGACGAGCCTGGTCGACCAGGATAGCACCAGACGAGCCTGGTCGACCAGGATAGCACCAGACGAGCCTGGTCGACCAGGATAGCACCAGACGAGCCTGTTAGACCAGGTAAGCACCAGACGAGCCTGGCCCAGGGTCGGGCTTCGGGAGTAGAAAAACTCTCGGAACTCATCAAAGGTATTTCAAAGGTAAGAGGAAGGGCAAGGAGAGTTAATAGCAGGTACATAATTAAGTACTTAAACCGGTACATAAGAACATAAGAAAGAAGGAACACTGCAGCAGGCCTACTGGCCCATGCGAGGCTAGTCCAAATCTCCTACCGGCATAAGCCAATGCCCCAACCTAGTCAGGTCAGGTCACATTCACTTAAGGAAGGAGCAAAGCATCTGACCTAGTAGCACAAGCTAGTCAGGTCCAACTCACACCCACCCACACCCACTCATGTATTCATCTAACCTATTTTTAAAAGTACACAACGTTTTAGCTTCGGTACAAATACCGAGTTTCAGTACCCAGAGCGGTTCATAGTTCACTATGAATACCATCCCGTAGTCGTCCAGTCATTCTATTAGTTTAGTATTCTATTTTATGTAAATGATTTACAAAAACGATAAGTTGAAGAATGAGACACTTGTGCAACGTTTTGGGAATGTTTATTGAGGAATCGTATCATTCTTTAGCATTCTAGTCAGCCAACACGGTCACTCTGACGCTGCTAGTTTATCGTGCACGCAACATTCATCCTTTAGGCCACTTCACATTTGGACTTACGGCAGTTTTGTTTGTGTGTGGTTTGCGGCGTTATTCATTGGTACCGATTTCTCATTTTGCTTCGCTGGTTCTCACTCACTGAGTGAGAGTTGTTAGGTCATTTGAAGGAGTTAGCATTGTTGTAGCATTGACCATCCACCAGGATGCGACCCACAACAGTCGACTAACACCCAGGTACCTACTTACTGCTAGGTGAACAGAGGCAACGGGTGTAAGGAGACTTGCCCATACGTCTCACCCTGCCCGGGAGGGCAGCACAATAGCATATGGATACACAATAGGCCTAGGAACTAGGCCCCAAAAGGGTTAACAGGACTACATTTCGATTTATATCTGCAGTTCACTTATCTGTTACAAGCAAATTTAGGGAATTTGCAAAGAAATACTCAGTTTTTTTCCTGAACAAATCTCTCCCACATTCAGCACGAGATATAATATTTGCCTTGTTTTCTCCCTCACAGTTTGATGCCATCCTCAGCAAGATCGCAGAGGGAGACACTGGCCGGGTTGCCATGGTGACTGATGGACAGCTTCACCTGAGACAGGTGATGCATCCCAAGGCGCTGGCTAGGAACCTGACTCTTCCAGATTACTACAACTCATTCTACGACCTCCGCAAGGAGTTCAAGTCCTTCTACCACTCCGAGGAGATGAACAGCGTCCCAGACATGATCAATTGTATCCTTTTTGGATTTATACTGTGTGTGTGTGTGTGTGTGTATCTACCTAGTTGTTGTAAGGGTTGAGTCACAGCTCCTGTGTGTGTATGTGTGTACCTACCTAGTTGTTGTAAGGGTTGAGTCACAGCTCCTGTGTGTGTATGTGTGTACCTACCTAGTTGTTGTAAGGGTTGAGTCACAGCTCCTGTGTGTGTATGTGTGTACCTATCTAGTTGTTGTAAGGGTTGAGTCACAGCTCCTGTGTGTATGTGTGTACCTACCTAGTTGTTGTAAGGGTTGAGTCACAGCTCCTGTGTGTGTATGTGTGTACCTACCTAGTTGTTGTAAGGGTTGAGTCACAGCTCCTGTGTGTGTATGTGTGTACCTACCTAGTTGTTGTAAGGGTTGAGTCACAGCTCCTGTGTGTGTATGTGTGTACCTACCTAGTTGTTGTAAGGGTTGAGTCACAGCTCCTGTGTGTGTGTGTGTGTACCTACCTAGTTGTTGTAAGGGTTGAGTCACAGCTCCTGTGTGTGTGTACCTACCTAGTTGTTTGTAAGGGTCGAGTTACAGCTCCTGTGTGTGTACCTGCGTAGTTGTTTGTACGGGTCGAGTCACAGCTCCTGACTTGTGTTTTCTCTCTCTTTCTCTCTCTTTCTCTTTCTCTCTCTCTCTCTCTCTCTCTCTCTCTATCTCTCTCTCTATCTCTCCTCTCTCTCCCTCTCTCTCTCTCTCTCTCTCTCTCTCTCTCCTTCAGTGTATTTTTTTTAATCTAGGCCAGCGAGTTATTCCGTGTAAGTCACTTGTGGAAGGTGATAAGTGCCACGGGAAAGTGTTAATCACTTCTGGTGTGTACTCAGGTGTTTTACTCAGGTACTTAGGGTTAATTTGTGCTGAGGAACCATTGCTAACACCTGGGTGTTCGTCGAAGCTGTACGCGTGTATGACGAAACACCTGTCATATTAGTAACACCTGAGTGTTTGACAAGGGTGTGTATGTGAGTAGTGTTGAATATAAAACACCTGTCATATCAGACACAAACACCTTGGGGTTTATCAGCGTTCACAAGTTGTCTTCAAAGTTAATACAACTTTGAACGTGACTTATTTCAACGCTCTCTTCCACCCCTTCCTTCCTCCCTTCCCCTCCTTCCCTCCCCCTCCCTCCCTGCCACTCCATCCCTCCCCCTCCCTCCCTCCCCTGCCTCCCTCCCCCTGCCTCCCTCCCCCTGCCTCCCTCCTCCTCCTCCTCCCTCCCTCCCTCCCTCCCCTCCCTCCCTCCCCTCCCTCCCTCCCTCCCTCCCTCCCTCTCCCCTCCTCCCCCTTCATCCCTCCCCAAACTCGTGTTTCCTCAAGGAGTGTCGTCTCGTGGTCGTTTTTTTTACTTATTGTCACTACGACTTTGTGCGTCCATCAGCGGACGGGGATCGAGCCTGAATGACCCACGCGGGTTTTGCGCTTCACATACGTTTACTAAATTTAACTCGTTTTAGAGCTCTTCTTTCTACTTTTCCTTATTTCTGCTGCTCTTCTTTCTACTTTTCCTTATTTCTGCTGCTCCTCTTTCTACTTTTCCTTATTTCTGCTGCTCCTCTTTCTACTTTTCCTGCTTTCTTCTGCTCCTCTTTCTACTTTTCCTGCTTTCTGCTGCTCTTCTTTCTTTTCCTTCTCTTCTTTCTGCTGCTTTCCATTATCTTCATTTTCCTGCTTCCTCGTGGCTGCTTGATTGCCCAGACACAAGCACTTGCACACCCCCCCGTGGAATGGGGAGTGAAGGGGAAATGGGGAAAGTTTAATGTTATGGTGGATATCTCCCCCTTCCCCTCTTGTCATGGTGGATATCTCCCCCTTTCCCTCTGTTATGGTGGATATCTCCCCCTTCCCCTCTGTTATGGTGGATATCTCCCCCTTCCCCTCTGTTATGGTGGATATCTCCCCCTTCCCCTCTGTTATGGTGGATATCTCCCCCTTCCCCTCTGTTATGCTGGATATCTCCCTTTCCCCTCTGTTATGCTGAATATCTCCCCCTTCCCCTCTGTTATGGTGGATATCTCCCCCTCCCTCTGTTATGGTGGATATCTCCCCCTCCCTCTGTTAGGGTGGATATCTCCCTCTGTTATGGTGGGTATCTCCCCTCCCTCTGTTATGGTGGATATCTCCCTTCCTCTGTTATGGTGGATATCTCCCCTTCCTCTGTTATGGTGGATATCTCCCCTTCCCCTCTGTTATGGTGGATATTTCCCCCTCCTCTGTTATGGTGGATATCTCCCCTTCCCTCTGTTATGGTGGTTATCTCCCCTTCCCTCTGTTATTGTGGATATCTCCCTTCCCTCTGTTATGGTGGATATCTCCCGTTCCCCTCTGGTATGCTGGATATCTCCCTTTCCCTCTGTTATGGTGGATATCTCCCCTTCCCTCTGTTATGGTGGATATCTCCCCTTCCTCTGTTATGGTGGATATCTCCCTCCTCCTCTAATGGTGGATATCTCCCCCTTCCCCTCTGCTATGGTGGATATCTCCCTCTTCCCCTCTGTTATGGTGGATATCTCCCCCTTCCCCTCTGTTATGGTGGATATCTCCCCCTTCCCCTCTGTTATGGTGGATATCTCCCCCTTCCCCTCTGTTATGGTGGATATCTCCCCTTCCTCTGTTATGGTGGATATCTCCCCTTCCCCTCTTGTTATGGTGGATATCTCCCCTTCCCTCTTGTTATGGTGGATATCTCCCCTTCCCCTCTGTTATGGTGGATATCTCCCCCTTCCCCTCTGTTATGGTGGATATCTCCCCCTTCCCCTCTGTTATGGTGGATATCTCCCCCTTCCCCTCTGTTATGGTGGATATCTCCCCCTTCCCCTCTGTTATGGTGGATATCTCCCCCTTCCCCTCTGTTATGCTGGATATCTCCCCCTTCCCCTCTGTTATGCTGGATATCTCCCCCTTCCCCTTTGTTATGCTGGATATCTCCCTCTTCCCTCTGTTATGCTGGATATCTCCCCTTCCTCTGTTATGGTGGATATCTCCCCTTCCTCTGTTATGGTGGATATCTCCCCTTCCCTCTGTTATGATGGATATCTCCCCTTCCCCTCTGTTATGCTGGATATCTCCCCTTCCCTCTGTTATGCTGGATATCTCCCCCTCCCTCTGTTATGGTGGATATCTCCCCTTCCCTCTGTTATGGTGGATATCTCCCCTTCCTCTCTGTTATGGTGGATATCTCCCCTTCCCTCTGTTATGATGGATATCTCCCCTTCCCCTCTGTTATGATGGATATCTCCCCTTCCCCTCTGTTATGATGGATATCTCCCCTTCCCTCTGTTATGATGGATATCTCCCCCTTCCCCTCTGTTATGATGGATATCTCCCCCTTCCCCTCGGTTATGGTGGTGATCCACTGCCCTCTCCTCACGCTGACTCCTTCCGAATCTTCGTTTGCGGTGATTAACTCAAAATCCCGAAAAACAATTCCTGCGAAATCCGTGAAAAAAATCGGACATGACACCAAGAGTTCTTATCCACGGATGCGACATTTCCCAACGCCTAATACTTCCCCACCCCTCCCCCACCGCGGCTCCCCGCTCACACTGGCATACGGCATTTCTTGACCATCCCTCCGCCTCTCCCATGGCTCCGGCTTCCGGTTTCGAAGCCTTAAATCTTTTTATTTTATTCGTTGTTGCGTCTGATGTTTGTCCTCAGTGGAGGTTCTTCAGGTATCATTTACTAGGAATGAACCTCCGAGACGAGGTTCGAGGTCTCCGGGAGAAAATAGCTAATATTTCAGGTTTTAAAAATCAACAGTTACATTATTTAAAAATATAAATCTGCTAGTTGCGTCTCTTTTACCCCTTATTTTTGTGTTGTGGCTGCTGTTTTGACTGTAGTTCTGGAGGTGCAGATTTCGTCCTCTTTTTGTGTCATATTGACGTTTTCCATCACCAACATGATGTGTGTGTGTGTGTGTGTGTGTGTGTGTGTGTGTGTGTGTGTGTGTGCAACATTTGAGTGTGTTTATTGGCGTAATGTTTCACCCGCGCGACAGGCTTCCTCAGTCGAATACGGGCTTGACAGTGGTGATCATTCCGTCACCCTTGGTAGGTGGTGGTCAGTTCCTCTTGCCTAGATGCTCTGCTGTCTCACACAGTCCTTGCTGCTTTTGGCTTGATACTTGGTTTAGTTGGTTCTCGGTGCTCTCATATTCTCAATGTGTTGTGTTTCTCTGGTCCACCAGTATGCTGTGTTTTCTCTGATCCACCAGTATGCTGTGTTTTCTCTGGTCCACCAGTATGCTGTGTTTTCTCTGGTCCACCAGTATGCTGTGTTTTCTCTGGTCCACCAGTATGCTGTGTTTTCTCTGCTCCACCAGTATGCTGTGCTTTCTTTGGTCCACCAGTATGCTGGGTTTTTTCCTGGTCCAGTATGCTTCTGTCCACTCTGTGGTCCAAAAGATCCAGGAGTGGTAAGCTCGTCCCAAGGATGTGGAGTCTTGTTGGTGTCCCGGGCCATGTTGGTGCCCGGGCCATGTTGGTGTACCAGTCCATGATGGTGTCCCGGGAAATGAACTGGTGGGTTCCGAAGCAAAGGCTGCTGTAGCGAGCCCACTCCACACTAGACTTTTGCCTTGCAGTTACTTCATGGACCATAGCCACGGACACGTCCTTGGGAAGTGGCGGGTCCGGTGAACCCTACGAACTGGCAGCAAATTATTTAGGGTTTGTCAGGACGTGGCTGTTTGGTCCTCCTTCAATAGGAATCGTCCCTTTGAAGCGAATCTGTCGACTGACGATCGAGCACACATATCTAATCCGCAGCCACCTGCTTGCAGGTACTCCTGTCCTCTTCTGTGCTCACCTATATGCGGTTGCAGGGGTCGATTCACAGCTCCTGGCCCCACCTCTTCGCTGGTCGCTACTAGGTCCGCTCTCTCTCTGCTCCATGAGCTTTATCATGTCTCTTCTTAAAGCTACGTATGGATTAGTGATGTATCGGATAGCCGCATCCGTGAAATATCCGCACAATTTCTTACATCCGCATCCGCAAAATAAATAAGACATCCTCGTACACATCCGCATCCGCGGATATCTAAATTTACACATCCGATACATCTCTAGTACGGATCCTGCCTCCA
This sequence comes from Cherax destructor, assembly GCA_009830355.1. Taxonomy (NCBI): domain Eukaryota; kingdom Metazoa; phylum Arthropoda; class Malacostraca; order Decapoda; family Parastacidae; genus Cherax; species Cherax destructor. Next base: position 152,287 of record WNWK01001584.1, on the reverse strand, counting down.
CTACGTCACTCTCCAGACTCTTCCACTTCTTGACAACTCTATGACTGAAGAAATACTTCCTAACATCTCTGTGATTTATTTAATTAAGTTTTCAACTTCCAATTGTGACCCCTTGTTGTTGTGTTCCATCTCTAAAACATTCTGTCCCTATCCACCTTTTCTTTCCGCTCAGTATATTCTGTCTTTATCATGTCCTCCTTATCCCTCCTGTCCTCCAATGTCGTCAGGTTGATTTCCCTTAACCTCTCCTCGTAGGACATACTCCTTAGCTCCGGGACTAGTCTTGTTGCAAACCTTTGCACTTTTTCTAGTTTCCTGGCTGTGTAGCTTGTGGCGTGTTCTTGACTGTCTAAGCCCATGGCTTAGAATTTTCCGTCTTTGGTATGTTTTTTATAATTACCGAGGTACCTGTAGAGACCTCGGGAAACTTTCAAGGGAGTCTTTTGACATTAATAATTAATTTTTTTGTTAATTGATGCTGAATATTTTAACTTGGTACTATTTATTTTTGTTGAGTTTTTATGTTCATGCCTTTTATTGTTTATCGTTGTTTCAAGTGTTACTTTTTACTAATATCACAAGTGCTTCTTCTTCGTCTTCCTTCTTCCCTTCACTTAGCCGAGGGGAAGATCCCATTCCCTAGAGAACTGTGGCTGTGAGACTTTGGGTTCAAGGTGGCTGTGGTAGTAGCTGTGGTAGTAGCTGTGGTAGTAGCTGTGTTAGTAGCTGTGGTGGCGACGCTGTCTTCTCAGGAGTGAATCGTCGCCTTGTCCACAAAAACCCACCTATCTCCTTCTATCATTACTTCCTTTCTAGCTCCTCGCTTATCTGATCTTTTTCTCCCTTCTAGCTTTTATTTGCTTCCCTCTGCAGCTCTCGTGCAGCGCTTACGATGGCTATGGTGCTGCTGGGGGAGTGTTGGTGACGGTACCGCTGTTGGTGGTGGTGATTGTGGTGCTACTGGTGGTGATGGTACTGCTGTTGCTGGTGGTGATTGTGGTGCTACTGGTGGTGATGGTACTGCTGTTGCTGGTGGTGATTGTGGTGCTACTGGTGGTGATGGTAATGCTGTTGCTGGTGGTGATTGTGGTGCTACTTTTGGTGCTGGTACTGCTGTTGCTGGGGATGATTGTGGTGCTACTGGTGGTGCTGGTACTGCTGTTGGTGATTGTGGTGCTACTGGTGGTGCTGGTACTGTTGGTGATTGTGGTGCTACTGGTGGTGCTGGCACTGCTGTTGCTGGTGGTGATTGTGGTGCTACTGGTGGTGCTGGCACTGCTGTTGCTGGTGGTGATTGTGGTGCTACTGGTGGTGCTGGTACTGCTGTTGCTGGTGGTGATTGAAGTGCTACTGGTGGTGCTGGCACTGCTGTTGCTGGTGGTGATTGTGGTGCTACTGGTGGTGCTGGTGCTGGTAGTGATTGTGGTGCTACTGGTGGTGCTGGCACTGCTGTTGCTGGTGGTGATTGTGGTGCTACTGGTGGTGCTGGTACTGCTGTTGCTGGTGGTGATTGTGGTGCTACTGGTGGTGCTGGTAGGGTTAACACTGTTAGTGGGGGTGCTACAGCTATTGTTCTTAAAGACACATCACCACCCCACCCCTCTCTCCATCAGCCACCCACCTTCTCCCTCTGCCACCCCGACCCTCAATATCACCCCACCCTACTCCCCCTATTCCATTCTCCCAGTTCTCTTACTGTTATTTATGCACATCTAATTGCTTGTCGCTGTGTCAGCCTCTCCTCTTTTCCCATGTCGGCTATTTTCTGTTTTCGTGTGAAGGTGACAGTCCCGGGAACACTGGCCGCTCACTTTCGTTACTCATTTTCATTTGACGATAGCTTGATGCAAGCCTTTTTTTAATGTTTTATTTTTTTTATTTTTTGGCTATCGTCGTCGTGAAGCTTTCTGGTGTCCATTTACTTGCCCATCCTCGTCTTTTTCCCTCTAGGCGAGTTGAGTTATTGAACGTCAGTTTATTGGTCTCGTGTGTTAAGATTATCTCATTGTTCCACTGTTATCTAACCGTTGTCCCACTATCTCACCGTTCCACTGTTATCTTACCGTTGTCCCACTATCTCACCGTCCCACTGTTATCTTACCGTTGTCCCACTATCTCACCGTTCCAATATTATCTTACCGTTGTCCCACTGCTCTCTCACTGTTCCACTATTCTCTTACCGTTGTCCCACTGCTATCTCACTGTTATCTTACCGTTGTTCCACTGCTCTCTCACTGTTCCACTATTCTCTTACCGTTGTTCCACTGCTATCTCACTGTTATCTTACCGTTGTCCCACTGCTCTCTCTGTTCCACTGTTATCTAACCGTTCTCCCACTATCTCACCGTTCCACTGTTATCTTACCGTTGTCCCACTATCTCACCGTTCCACTATTCTCTTACCGTTGTTCCACTGCTATCTCACTGTTGTTCCATTGCTGCCTCACTGTTGTCCTGTTATCTCACACTTGTCTCAAATATTCTTGGTGTTGCATTTATGAAAAAAAACTTTACGTCTTTCAGAAATTCAATACGCTTTTATATTTGGAGAACCATCCACATCACTTCCCTCTCTCCCCCGTAACTCTGTCACAACTCCACGAGTGACCAGCTGCTTCTTGACATTACCAAAGTTGTGTTCGTGTACAACCGTTAGTGTAAGACATTCAGCCACATCCTCTAGCTTTTTTTTCAATACAACCTGTTTCTCTGCAAATATACCTTGTCTTTCGTCGCTAAATGAGGTAAGATTGACTGTGAGAATAGTAATAGGAGACGGAGGAACGAGCCTCCATAGTTCCCTGCGCCGAGTGCTTAACACTGCGTGATTCAAATGAAGTTTATATATGTGCAGAATTCAGAATATTCCATCAGGAAATGCCGAGGGAGGTACAAGTTAACGGTGGGAGGTACGAGGCTGGATCACTGCCTGATGCTTCGTTGAAGTCTCTGCTTGTCGGAGTGGCTGCTCGGCCGCCCCTTCAGTCGCCGCCGCCCACGCAACTTGTCTGCTAGCCCTAGTCGTCTTTCTTGCTTTACCTCCAAGCCCTTATCCTCGTCTTTTAACCCTCATCCACATCTCCTAGCATTCTCAGGTTCTATCTTCATTCTCGTCGTCATCCTGATCTCCTTGCCGAGGGCTAAGAGACAAGGATGAGGCTCTTAGTCCTCATCCTCGGCTCTTATCAGCCAAAGCTCATTTTCGTCAACCTAAGTCAGTAATGAAGTTAACATTTATACTATTTTCGTACTCCTGTACTTGTTATACTCTTCCCTATCACCTAGCCTGCCCGGGCACATGGTGAGACCGTAGCATAACTATCCCATAAGCCGTGCCCAGCTAGTGTGTGCCTCAGGGCAGGTTATGAAGGACATACAGTTTTACAACAAACTGGCAAGGCCAGGGAAGGATATTTCGTGGAATTCCGAGGGTGAGATGCTAGAGACGGCTTCTGCAGTCTGTTGAAGAATACATTGGCACCTTCGCACAGGTGAGCCATAGGTCGCTGCTGCAGTGGCTCCACCATAGTACTGGTATCATTGAACGACTCATCTGACGGAGGGAAGTAACAGGGTTTTCACCCTGACGATTTCGTGAGTCATGATAACAAGTGTATCCGATGTCATAGTCGGGTCGCGATACAATGTACTTCCATCTAGGATATCGGAAGATTGAGCTTCCTGCTTTAGACAAGAGCAACACCGCCTCGTGTACACCAGGCACCTGCTGGAGGCCACCTTGTTATTGAGAGCATGGGGGTCTTTGTCGTCTTTTTCTGGCGTTGAGTGCTGTTGCTGATACGTCTTCCTTAATTCGCGGTGGGAACTGGAAAGAAAAAATGCGAACTTTTGGAAGACAAGAGTATCGTAGGAGATGTTTACTGGTATACATGGAGCTTTTGAAGGATTTTATACAAGAGGGAAGTCTATCGTTGGAGTCGCAGGAATGGACAGTCTATCGTTGGAGTCGCAGGAATGGACAGTCTATCGTTGGAGTCGCAGGAATGGACAGTCTATCGTTGGAGTCGCTGGAATGGACAGTCTATCGTTGGAGTCGCAGGAATGGACAGTCTATCGTTGGAGTCGCTGGAATGGACAGTCTATCGTTGGAGTCGCTGGAATGGACAGTCTATCGTTGGAGTCGCTGGAATGGACAGTCTATCGTTGGAGTCGCTGGAATGGACAGTCTATCGTTGGAGTCGCTGGAATGGACAGTCTATCGTTGGAGTCGCTGGAATGGACAGTCTATCGTTGGAGTCGCTGGAATGGACAGTCTATCGTTGGAGTCGCTGGAATGGACAGTCTATCGTTGGAGTCGCTGGAATGGACAGTCTATCGTTGGAGTCGCTGGAATGGACAGTCTATCGTTGGAGTCGCTGGAATGGACAGTCTATCGTTGGAGTCGCTGGAATGGACAGTCTATCGTTGGAGTCGCTGGAATGGACAGTCTATCGTTGGAGTCGCTGGAATGGACAGTCTATCGTTGAGTCGCTGGAATGGACAGTCTATCGTTGGAGTCGCTGGAATGGACAGTCTATCGTTGGAGTCGCTGGAATGGACAGTCTATCGTTGGAGTCGCTGGAATGGACAGTCTATCGTTGGAGTCGCTGGAATGGACAGTCTATCGTTGGAGTGGCTGGAAGAGACAGTCTATCGTTGGATTAACTGGCAGAGGTAAGTAATCGTTGGATTAACTGGTAGAGGAAAGCATCGTGGCGAGACATCGTGGGAATCTGCGATATCATTGAGGACCGCTGGCGGAAGTGACTCCCACGGACACTAACCGATTTTGAAGCCTCATCCTGGCTCTTGCAATCAAGTTAATCTCAGCTGTGTCATCTTGCAAGATGGATGCAGCAGCAGCTCCGTGTATCAACCACGCGCCCGCTCCTCTTTTAATGAAGCATTTTAGCGTCTTGCAGATTGTCGAAACAGTTTTAACCAGTGGTAAGACTCCCACAAAGAGCTTGAATTATCACTGTTTCTTCCGTATTGTTGATTTCGTTTTCCACCAAAGCAGCGAGACTTTGGGTTTTTTATTTTTATCTTCGTGTCGTAAAGGACGCCAATCAGGAATTTTGTAGAAATTGGTGAGCTGTTTCGTTTTTTTTTTTTTTAACGAACGCGGGACTGGGCGCCAGGCAAGCGTGTCTTGCGTCTGAAAGTGCGGTTTTGGCCTTGGCTTCGGGCGAATTATGTTTTCAGACTGCAGGAACAGCATCTTTTAATGGTATATTTGAGAATCTGATTCCGACAGATGAACAAAAGTTGCTGTCGATTGCCTTTGTGTGTGTGTGTGTGTTGCATCTCTTAAGCTGTTATAGAAGGCATCGTTCGATTCCCTTTTTTTTTTTTTAAGCTATGTATCGGACACCGGTCTGCCAAGATCAGGAGGCTGGGACCAGACTTGGGGGAAACGGACCTGAGTTTCCACCTTCTGTTGTCTTCAGTTTTTTTTCCTCCCATTTCCTGCTGACGTTCGTCATCTGTTTTCCTCCCTACGCAGTGTTTAGAGCAGCGGCTGTCTAATGCAGATGTATTTGTTATACTCTTCAAACAGCAACAGTCGATCCTCCAATTTTCTTGGTTTACAACGAGTCGTGAGCAAACCCCAGGACATATCAGAGGACGTTTCCGTGTCAACTACCCGGGTTTACATGCTATTTTTCCTGACGATCCTCGTGTGTGCAACTTATAGCGAGCACAGTGGATCACCTTCCAGCAATATACCAATTTTGCCTCAACGTGCGAAGCTGATAGTCGACTCGGAGAGGAAAATACAATTCTCCTCCGTCACGCTGTGTCCATAAATTATCAGAAACTTCAAGAAAAATCAAATGTCTGGAGGATGAAGCGGAGAGAGAGAGAATAGGAAGGTGGAGTGAGGGAGAAGAAAGGAGGGAGAAAGATGGAGGGTAGGAAAGAGGGGTCTATGGGGAGGGAGGAAGAGATGTAAAGGAAAGGGGTGGAAAGGAAGGGATAGGGGAGGAGGGAGGAAGGATGAGGAGGCGGGGAGGATTGGTTGGAGATGGCGGGGAGGGAGGAGGGAGATAGGAAGGAGGGAGGAAAGGAAGGGATAGGGGAGGAGGGAGGAGAAGGAAATTGAGGAGGCGGGGAGGGATTGGTTGGAGATGGCAGGGAGGGAGGGAGGGAGATAGGGAAGGAGGGAGGGATATAGGGAAGGAGGGAGGGAAGCAGGAGGGAAGGGGAGGAGGCAGCAATTGCGGCAGACAGGTGGAATGGAGTTTCCCTTAGTCTTTTGTTATGTGATATTCCCCTCCTCTCACCCCCACCCTTCTCTCCCTGCATCCTCTCCCCACCCTCCTCTTCCCCCCACCTCACCACCTGCCTCCCCCTCTTCCCCCTTCCTCTCGTCACTCAAGGTATGAATACCAGCATTTACATTCCACAACATTCGTATCCATTCTTAACTCACCTCCCCCCCCTTCTCAAGCTGGGTGTCTTGTTGCTGGTCAAACTCTCTCCGTCTAAGAAATTATATCTGCTGATCTTCCTCGAATTAACCCAAATTATAACCTCCCCCACAGTCGTTGTATGATCCTTTCGGAATTACGTCTTCGTGAAGAAAACACAGCTGATGATGATGATAATAATAATAATAATAATAATAATAATAACACCAGTATTATTATTAACTCTTCGTTTCCTTCTCGTCTGTCATTTCTTCTTCCCTCCTTATACAGGTACTTAACTATATGTGGTTGCAGGGAGGGGTGGTCGAGTCTTACCTCCTGGTCCCGCCTCTCAAGGTGCCACTTGCCAGGTTCACTCGCGGGCCCCATCGTACCTCTTCTTAAAACCATGTATGGAAAGTAGCAAATTACCACGGAGGCGCTCTCAAGCACCCGAGGCCAGTTGTTTTTAACAGATGTGCTAGTGGCTAAATAATTAATGGAAAACAGTCTTCCACGACACAGTCTGGTAACTGGTTAACTATAAGCACATTTATGACCCAATGTGTAGCATCTATGACCCACTCTGTGACATCTGTGGCCCAGTCTGTGACAGATCTATGGCCCAAGTTATAACAGATCTATGGCCCAGGTTGTAACAGTTCTATGGCCCAGGTTGTAACAGATCTATGGCCCAGGTTGTAACGGATCTATGGCCCAGGTTGTAACAGATATATGGCCTAGGTTGCAACAGATCTATGGCCCAGGTTGTAACAGATGTATGATGCAATCTGTAACAGCTGTATTAACTTGAGTAACCACATCATCCTGCAAGCAAGTTCATATGAGTTAGCAAGATAGCCTGAGGTAGTGTTGAACTAAGTCGTTAACGCAGGCTAGATTCAACAGTTTAATAAGCCTGTAAGTAGATAGACATTGTAATCAGATATACAGGAAGGAACAGGGAAGCCACGGAACCAGGAACAGGGCAGCAACGGATCGAAGAACAAGACAACAACGGAACAGGGTTATGGAACAAGACAACAACGGAACAGGGTTATGGAACAAGACAACAACGGAACAGGGTTATGGAACAAGACAACAACGGAACAGGGTTATGGAACAAGACAACAACGGAACAGGGTTATGGAACAAGACAACAACGGAACAGGGTTATGGAACAAGACAACAACGGAACAGGGTTATGGAACAAGACAACAACGGAACAGGGTTATGGAACAAGACAACAACGGAACAGGGTTATGGAACAAGAAAGAAGGCAGCCATTGAACAGGGAACATATCAGCTAGGGATCGAAGAACAAGAGAGCAACGGAGGAGGGTCATGGAACGAGAAAGGAATGCAGCCGTGGAACAAGGAACAAAATCAGCCAGGTAGCAAGGAACACTTTACCAGAGAACAGGCAGGGAGGCGCCCGTGGTCAGGTTTCAACACTACCGCCTGGGGAGGCCATCGACCACCACTCTGGACTCGCTGAACGAAAACACTCACCAAATATTGCTTCATCTTTTTCGTTTTGTTTTTTTTCGTCCGCCGCGTTGATCTCCGTTCATTTCCTTCTCCTCTCCTCGTTACTTACCTCTCGTTTCCTCCCATCAAGGTGGGGAAAATGTGCCTTGATGCTGGTGAACGGCTCTTGATGGCAAAGAACTGAGTACCTCCCTGGTCTTGAGGTCAGGCCTGTTGTTGTTGATAGTTTCTCCTAGAGACCTAGACACAGTTCCTCGAATGTGCTCTGGCAGAGAGCTGTTGCTTGCAGTTGACTTGGGGGGAAATAAAACTCACAATTCTAAGGCTGGAACAGTTCACGACTAACTCACAATACCGTGGCTGGAACACTTCACAACCAACCCACAACACCATAGCTGGAACAATTCATAACTAACTCATAATACCGTGGCTGGAACAATTCACAACTAACTTTCAGTACTGTAACTGGAACAATTCACAACTAACCCACAACATCATGGCTGGAACAATTCACAACCAACCCACCACACCATAGCTGGAACAATTCATAACTAACTCACAATACCGTGGCTGGGATAACTCACAAATAACTCACAATACCGTGGCTGGGATAACTCACAAATAACTCACAATACCGTGGCTGGGATAACTCACAAATAACTCACAATACCGTGGCTGGGATAATTCACAAATAACTCACAATACCGTGGCTGGGATAACTCACAAATAACTCACAATACCGTGGCTGGAAGAACACCGAAGTAGGAACAATTCATAACTCTCAGAAGATGTTTTGGTCTGTCCTGGAGCGAAACGTCGACCGATGTTTCTTCACGAAGTTGTGGGTCAGGTGTAGCGTAGCTAATACTGACTTGATTTGTTGAGGCAGGTTAAGTGGGTAGTGATGAGTTAGGAAGACTTGCAGAGTGAGGCCAGAGTTTGTTTTACAAGCTGTTTCCTTGAGTTCCAGTGCTGAGTTGTGTTGACTGGTGTTGACTGGTGTTGACTGGTGTTGACTGGTGTTGACTGGCGTTGACTGGTGTTGACTGGTGTTGACTGGTGTTGACTGGTGTTGACTGGTGCTGACTGGTGGTGACTGGTGTTGACTGGTGTTAACTGGTGTTGACTGGGGCTGACTGGTGTTGACTGGTGCTGACTGGTGCTGACTGGTGTTGACTGGTGTTGACTGGTGTTGACTGGTGTTGACTGGTGTTGACTGGGGCTGACTGGTGTTGACTGGGGCTGACTGGGGCTGACTGGTGTTGACTGGTGTTGACTGGTGTTGACTGGTGTTGACTGGTGTTGACTGGTGTTGACTGGGGCTGACTGGGGCTGACTGGGGCTGACTGGTGTTGACTGGTGTTGACTGGTGTTGACTGGTGTTGACTGGTGTTGACTGGTGTTGACTGGTGTTGACTGGTGTTGACTGGGGCTGACTGGGGCTGACTGGGGCTGACTGGTGTTGACTGGTGTTGACTGGTGTTGACTGGTGTTGACTGGTGGATTACGCGGAAGAAAACTACTTCAACCGTCGTGTGTATACGTGAACCGTATCGTAATGAATACTAAGCAGAATTAGTAATATCTCTCTCTCTCTCTCTCTCTCTCTCTCTCTCTCTCTCTCTCTCTCCCCTTCCTCTCATCCTCATCCCAGTAAACAATCTCCTGCTCCTCTCTACTACATCCCATTCTTCACCTCTACCTTCACCACCACCACCACCTACCTTCACCACCACCACCACCTACCTTCACCACCACCACCTACCTTCACCACCACCTACCTTCACCACCACCCCACCTACCTTCACCACCACCACCACCTACCTTCACCACCACCACCACCTACCTTCACCACCTCACCACCACCACCTACCCACCACCACCACCTACCTTCACCACCACCCCACCTACCTTCACCACCACCTACCTTCACCACCACCACCTACCTTCACCACCACCCACCTACCTTCACCACCACCACCACCTACCTTCACCACCACCACCTACCTTCACCACCACCACCACCTTCACCTCACCACCACCTCCTCCACCACCACTACCTTCACCACCACCACCACCTACCTTCACACCACCACCCTACCTTCACCACCACCTCCACCTACCTTCACCACCACCTCCACCTACCTTCACCACCACCACCACCTACCTTCACCACCACCACCACCTACCTTCACCACCACCTCCACCTACCTTTACCACCACATCCACCTACCTTCACCTCCACCTACCTTCACCACCACCTCCACCTACCTTCACCTAATCTTCATTTTCGTTCTTTACCTTCTCCTCCTCTTCGTTTGTGTACACGTACAGGACAGGAAACGAATCGGCTGGTGTTCCCAGGTTGTTGTTTTCTCGCATTTAAAATTGTGAAATAATTATATATATATATATATATATATATATATATATATATATATATATATATATATATATATATATATATATATATATATATATATATATATATATATATATATAGTAAGAGAGGGAGAGAAAGAAAGTGACTGTATATTTACATTAAGAGTAAAATTTAATCAGTGTTTTAGGGGCTAAAGTTGTCTTATTTAGAGGTGAATTGCAGCCTTAATGAGGTGAGGTTGAGGTTACTGGGTGATGGTGAGGTTACTGGGTGATGGTGAGGTTACTGGGTGATGGTGAGGTTAATGGGTGATGGTGAGGTTTCTGGGTGATGGTGAGGTTACTGGGTGATGGTGAGGTTATTGGGTGATGGTGAGGTTACTGGGTGATGGTGAGGTTACTGGGTGATGGTGAGGTTACTGGGTGATGGTGAGGTTACTGGGTGATGGTGAGGTTACTGGGTGATGGTGAGGTTCCTGGGTGATGGTGAGGTTCCTGGGTGATGGTGAGGTTACTGGGTGATGGTGAGGTTTCTGGGTGATGGTGAGGTTACTGGGTGATGATGAGGTTACTGGGTGATGGTGAGGTTACTGGGTGATGGTGAGGTTACTGGGTGATGGTGAGGTTCATAGGTGATGGTGAGGTTATGGGTGATGGTAGGTTTCTGGGTGATGGTGAGGTTTCTGGGTGATGGTGAGGTTACTGGGTGATGATGAGGTTACTGGGTGATGGTGAGGTTACTGGGTGATGGTGAGGTTACTGGGTGATGGTGAGGTTAATGGTGACGGTGAGTTACTGGTGTGATGGTGGGTTCGGGTGATGGGTGGTTTCTGGGTGATTGAGGTTCTGTGTATGATTTGGGGGTTGGTGATGCGGTAGGTTACGGGTATGGTGAGCTGGTGTTGATGGTTGAGTTACTGTGTGACCATGTAGTGTGAGTGGTGATTGTACAAAGATCGAGCTTATCTGCTTGTGTTGACGCAATGTTGACGTTGTGTTGACGATGTTCGACACGTGTTGACTTTGTTGAGGTTGCTTGGTTGACGCGGTGTTGACGTTGTGCTGACGCGGCGTTGACGCGGTGTTGACGCGGTGTTGACGCGGCGTTGACGCGGTGTTGACGTGTTGACGCGGTGTTGACGTTGTGTTGACGTTGTGTTGACGTTGTGTTGACGCGGTGTTGACGCGGTGTTGACGTTGTGTTGACGTTGTGTTGACGTTGTGTTGACGCGGTGTTGACGCGGTGTTGACGTTGTGTTGACGTTGTGTTGACGTTGTGTTGACGCGGTGTTGACGCGGTGTTGACGTTGTGTTGACGCGGTGTTGACGTTGTGTTGACGCGGTGTTGACGTTGTGTTGACGCGGTGTTGACGTTGTGTTGACGTTGTGTTGACGTTGTGTTGACGTTGTGTTGACGCGGTGTTGACGTTGTGTTGACGTTGTGTTGACGCGGTGTTGACGTTGTGTTGACGCGGTGTTGACGTTGTGTTGACGCGGTGTTGACGTTGTGTTGACGTTGTGTTGACGTGTGTTGACGTTGTGTTGACGCGGATGTTGACGTTTGTTGACGGTGTTGACGTTGTGTTGACGTGTGTTGACGCGGTGTTGACGTTGTGTTGACGTTGTGTTGACGCGTGTTGACGTTGTGTTGACGCGGTGTTGACGTTGTGTTGACGTTGTGTTGACGTTGTGTTGACGCAGTGTTGACGCGGTGTTGACGTTGTGTTGACGCGGTGTTGACGCGGTGTTGACGTTGTGTTGACGCGGTGTTGATGTTGTGTTGACGCGGTGTTGACGTTGTGTTGACGCGGTGTTGATGTGTTGACGCGGTGTTGACGCTGTGTTGACGCGGTGTTGATGTTGTGTTGACGCAGTGTTGACGCTGTGTTGACGCGGTGTTGATGTTGTGTTGTCGCGGCGTTAACACAGTGTTGACGCGGCGTTGATGTTGTGTTGACGCGGTGTTGACGCTGTGTTGACGCGGTGTTGATGTTGTGTTGTCGCGGTGTTGACGCGGTGTTGACGCTGTGTTGACGCGGTGTTGATGTTGTGTTGTCGCGGTGTTGACGCTGTGTTGATGTTGTGTTGACGTGGTGTTGACGCTGTGTGCGGTGTTGATGTTGTGTTGTCGCGGTGTTGACGCGGTGTTGACGCGGTGTTGATGTTGTGTTGACGCGGCGTTGATGTTGTGTTGACGCGGCGTTGATGTTGTGTTGACGCGGCGTTAACACAGTGTTGACGCGGCGTTAACACAGTGTTGACGCGGCGTTAACGCTGTGTTGACGCGACGTTAACGCTGTGTTGACGCGGCGTTGACGCGGCGTTGACGCGGTGTTGACGCGGCGTTTCCATTAGTTTCCCGGTGAGGGCGTTTACCTTTGGTCTTGTGCCGCCACCTGTAAATTGAACGCCAGATGGGGGGAGGGGAGCCTGGGGTGTTGCAGAAAGAAGGGGGAGACGAGGGGAGGGGAAGGGGAGGTTATCAGTGTTGTGGTTGCTCACTTGCTGACAGTTTTCTGAAGGTAATTGAGGAGGTTTTGTCAACTAAAAAGCCAGTGATGGCCTCTATTTCTTCAACTGCTGTCAGAGGTCAGCAGCTAACAACTTGGATCAAACCTGTTTACCTCCTGTATCCCGGCCACTGTATGATCCCTACGGCTTCATAATAATAATTATAATAATAATAATTGTAATGTTTCGAATATTCTCTATATTGATAAAGCATTCACTCCCTTTCTCTTCTCCCTACCTTTTCTTCCTCCCTTTTCCTTTTTTCATACCTGCCTTCCCTCCCTACATATCTTCCCTTCTCTCATACCTTCCCTTTTTTTTCCTACCTTTCCTTAAGTGCTTTTCCTTCCTATATACATTCCTGCCTGCCTTCTCTTCCTGTCTACCCTCCTTCATTTTTACCTACCTACCTTACCTTCAAATCCCCCTTTCCTGCCTACTTTCCCTCTTCCTTCCCTTCCCTCTTCCCTGCCTTCTCTTTCCCCTACCTTCCCTCTTCCCTCCCTACCTTCCCTCTTCCCTCCCTACCTTCCCTCCCCTAGTACTGCTGGCTCCCAGCCTCTCTGACCTACACAGCAAAGACTCTTACTACCCTTTAAAGTTGTTAGTACCTGTTTACCTCACCTGAGACTTTGTTGACTGTTCTTTGTGGTCTGACTGTAGCTCTGATTGTCAGATGTGTGTGTGTGTGTGTGTGTGTGTACTCACCTAGTTGTGGTTGCAGGGGTCGATTCACAGCTCCTGGCTCCGCCTCTTCACTGGTCGCTACTAAGTCACTCTCCCTGCTCCATGAACTTTATCATTGTGTGTGTGTGTGTGTGTGTGTGTGTGTGTGTGTGTGTGTGTACGCACAAACTCGTGTATATTTATTTTCCCGAAAGAAAAGGAACTTTGAGGCTGATGAGTCCGTCAGCTGTTGTCACTACCACTACCACCACCACCACCACCACCACCACCACCACCACCACCACTACTACCACCACCACTACTACCACCACCACTACCACCACCACCACCACCACTACCACCACCACCACCACCACCACCACTACTATCACTGCCAGACGCAGGTGTTGAAGTGAGAGCCAGGTGTTTAGGTGGAGGCAGAGTGTCACTAGTATATCAGGGGTGAGCAACAAGCAAGTGACCTTTGACCTGTCTCCCCAATCTCCCTCTTTATCGTCTGATCTTCCTCACCACCTGATTGACTCCACTTTCTCTCTCTCTCTCTCTCTCTCTCTCTCTCTCTCTCTCACAGTACCATGGAACAGTTCTCAACTAACCATAGTACTATGGTTGGAACAGTTCTCAACTAACTATAGTACTATGGTTGGAACAGTTCTCAACTAACCCACAACGTTAGCTTTCGTGTGTGTGTGTTTGTGTGTACTCACCTATATGTGGCTGCAGGGGTCGATTCAGAGTTCCTGGCCCCGCCTCTTCGCTGGTGTGCGCGTGCTGGTTACTAGGGTGTGTGGGCCAGACATGTTAGCATCAGCAAGGGGTCAGGGATCTGGCTAGTCCTCCAGGCAACAAGTCAACCAAACTAGCTTTTTCAACCCCCAACCCCTCCCCCCTCAAAAAAAACTGGTTGTTTGCTCTCATCTCTTTTCCTATGCTCTTGTTCTCTCCTGTTAATCTCTCTCTTCTATCATCTCCGTTCTTCTAATCTCTCATCTACGCTATTCTCTTCCTTCTGTTAGCTTCTCTGTCTTTCCTAGTCACTCCTCTCTTCTCCTGTTCTATTTTATCCTCTCTTTTCTAGTATATCTCTCCTCGTCCTCTTCTCCTACTCTTCGTTCTGTCCCTTGTTTTATCTCCATCTCTTTGTTCCTCCTGCTTAGAAATACTCTTCTAGTTTTGGTGTTCCTGTTGTATTTCTGTTGTCGTATTCCTGTTGTATTTATGTTGTACTCCTGTTGTATTTGTATTCCTGTTCTTGTTGTATTTATAGTGTGGTATTCCTCCTGTGGTATTAATGTTGTGGTATTCCTGTTGCCGTATTCCTATTGTGGTACTCCTGTTGTGATATTCCTCCTGTGGTATTAATGTTGTGGTATTCCTGTTGCCGTATTCCTATTGCGGTACTCCTGTTGTGGTATTCCTGTTGTGGTATTCCTGTTGTGGTATTCCTGCTGTGGTATTCCTGCTGTGGTATTCCTGCTGTGGTATTAATGTTGTGGTATTAATATTGTGGTATTCCTGTTACCATATTCTTCGTGAAACATCAGATACAAGTGCAACAAGTAGAAATCATTATTATGTAGACGTTTCGCCCACCAGTGGCTTTATCGATACAATACAGGGACAGAAGACTGAAGAGGGTGAAGATGAGGGTAATCAGTCCCTCAGGTGTTTCAGAACCGCAGGACCCTCTGTTGTGTTGATGAAGCTGCTGGTGGGCGAAACGTCTGCATAGATTTCCACTTGTTGCACTCGTGTCTAATTACTCTGCTTGTCTGTATTGTATACCGTTGTTGTTAATATTCTCGTTGTCGTGTTCCTATTGTATTCCTGTTGTCGTTTTCTGTTGTATTCCTGTTGTGTTCATGGAAGTATTCCTGTTGTGTTCTTGTGTTTCTGTTGTCAGTATTCCTGTCGTTTTCCCGTTGTCAGTATCCTGTTGATATGTTCCTGGTGTCATATTTCTGTTGTATTCCCGTTCCTGTTGCTGTCACATTCCTGTCTTGGCTGAGATCTTGAAGACGACCATATTTTTTAATGTGTGTGCACTTGTACACTTTGTGTGTACACTTACTGCCTGTTTGTACACTGTGTGTGTACACTTACTGCCTGTCTGTACATTTGTGTGTACACTTACTGCCTGTTTGTACACTGTGCACTTACTGCTTGTTTGTACACTGTACACTTACTGCCTGTACACTGTGTGTACACCTACTGCCTGTTTGTACACTGTGTGTACACCTACTGCCTGTTTGTACACTGTGTGTACACTTCCTGTTTGTACACTGTACACTTACTGCCTGTTTGTACACTGTACACTTACTGCCTGTTTGTACACTTTACCATAAGTGGGTGAGTGTGTTGGTGGGGTGGTGGTTTGGGGAGAGGAGGTGGGGGAGAAGGAGAGAGAGAGAGGGAGAGAGGGCAGTGAACCGTGGAGGCTGGTGGATGCTGTGGTGTTGTCATGGCAACCTCCTCCTCCCCTCCATCCTTGGGTATGCCGGGCACACGTTCCTTCGGTTAGTCTTGAGACGGGTAGATGGATGAGCCGACCGATGAATGAATGGGTCGAGAGATGGACGAGTGAATGAATAAGATGAATAAATGAATGTGAGATTACAAAAATGGATGTTGAATGGATGAATAGTCGTGGTTTAATGTACAAGAAATACTTATTCTCTTATAGGTCATTGTGATGGTGGTGACGCAAATTGTGATTCTGGTTATTGTTGTGGTTGTTGTTGTGTTGTCGTGGTTGTGTGGTTGTTGTTGTTGTTGTCGTGGTTGTATACTTGTTCTATCCTAAAATAATGGTTGATTTTTTCTGTTATCCGTTTCTTTGCCCATCCTTGTATTGCATATATTGTGTTTTTGTTACCGTTGAAGACTGCTGCTCCTGCTGTTGCTGATGATGTTGCTTCTGCTGCTACTGTTGCTGCTGCTGTTGTTGCTGTTGATGTTGCTACTGTTGCTGCTGCTGTTGTTGTTGCTGCTGTTGTAGCTGTTGCTGTTGGTGCTACTGTTGTTGCTGCTGCTGTTGCTGTGTTTGTTAATGCTGAAATTGTTACAGCTTTTTTTGGTGTGTTATTAAGAACATAAGAATGTAGGAACACTACCAGGTTTATTGACCCATTCCCGAAGCTGCGCAAGGATTGAATTCTTGCAACAGATCTATTAAGCAACTGTTGATGTCTATGTTTCTAACCTCTGCATTTTTTTACTGTTGGCATTTTCTACTATCATTCCTGTTTTACTGTTGTTCCTATGCTGCTTCCATTCACTGTTGTACTGTTGTACCTTTGCTACGTCCATTCACTGTTTTACTGTTGTACCTTTGCTGCTTTCATTCACTGTTGTACTGTTGTGCCTTTGCTACGTCCATTCACTGTTTTACTGTTGTACCTTTGCTGCTTCCATTCACTGTTGTACTGTTGTACCTTTGCCACGTCCATTCACTGTTTTACTGTTGTACCTTTGCTGCTTTCATTCACTGTTGTACTGTTGTGCCTTTGCTACGTCCATTCACTGTTTTACTGTTGTACCTTTGCTGCTTCCATTCACTGTTGTACTGTTGTACCTTTGCTGCTTCCATTCACTGTTGTACTGTTGTACCTTTGCTACGTCCATTCACTGTTGTACCTTTTATGCTTCCATTCACTGTTGTACTGTTGTACATTTGCTACGTCCATTCACTGTTGTACTGTTGTACCTTTGCTACGTCCATTCACTGTTTTACTGTTGTACCTTTGCTACGTCTATTCACTGTTGTACCTTTGCTGCTTCCATTCACTGTTGTACTGTTGTACCTTTGCTACGTCCATTCACTGTTGTACTGTTGTACCTTTGCTGCTTCCATTCACTGTTGTACTGTTGTACCTTTGCTACGTCCATTCACTGTTTTACTGTTGTACCTTTGCTACGTCCATTCACTGTTTTACTGTTGTACCTTTGCTACGTCCATTCACTGTTGTACCTTTGCTGCTTCCATTCACTGTTTTACTGTTGTACCTTTGCTACGTCCATTCACTGTTGTACCTTTGCTGCTTCTATTCACTGTTGTACTGTTGTACCTTTGCTACGTCCATTCACTGTTGTACCTTTTATGCTTCCATTCACTGTTGTACTGTTGTACCTTTGCTGCTTCCATTCACTGTTGTACTGTTGTACCTTTGCTACGTCCATTCACTGTTGTACTGTTGTACCTTTGCTACGTCCATTCACTGTTTTATTGTTGTACCTTTGCTACGTCCATTCACTGTTGTACCTTTTCTGCTTCCATCACTGTTTTACTGTTGTGCCTTTGCTGCTTCCATTCCTGTTTTACTGTTGTGACTTTGTTACTTCTATTCCTGTTTTACTGTTGTGGATTTGTTGCTTCCATTCCCCTTTTACCGTTTTCAATCTGTTACTGTTGTGACTCTCCCTCCTCCGTCTTGTTCCCCTCACCCTTCCCTTGTTTCCCCTCACCCTTCCCTTGTTTCCCCTCACCCTTTCCTTGTTTCCCCTCACCCTTTCCTTGTTTCCCCTCACCCTTCCCTTGTTTCCCCTCACCCTTCCCTTGTTTCCCCTCACCCTTCCCTTGTTTCCCCTCACCCTTCCCTTGTTTCCCCTCACCCTTCCCTTGTTCTGGTTTCTCTTGTCCTCCATCGTCCTCTCTCTTCTTCCTCTGCACTCGCCTGTCTGAGAGAGACTCAGGGCTGGACCAGACGCGCTCTTCAAGAGGAGGGGGATGGGGGTTAGCGCCTTGATGCTGGCGAAGGGCTCTTTATCCGAGGAATTGGAACCACATCCTCCTCTCCTTTAATCCACAGGCAATGTGTGATAAAACGAATATAATAAATGTAATGAATAATAATGACTAAATGCAGATAATTTCTCTGGGTTGCTTGCAAGGTCTACTACGTGTTATGTTGCTATTATGCAGGGTCACCGCATGGAGAAGACCCGGGTCAGGACCCTCCAGGCGAAACTACCTGTTGTGCTACACACACTGGGATATACTGATTTTTTTCGTGTATGTCAACTGGATAAGTTGTCTAGTTTGTTGGTGTTCGTGGCAAGGAAGTGTGTTGCTAGCGTGGGGTGTGAAGGCTGAGTGTGGAGTGTCAACAACCTCTCCTAGTGTAGTTGTTGCTAGTGTTGTGAAGGCTGAGTGTGGTGTGTCAACAACCTCTCCTAGTGTAGTTGTTGCTAGTGTTGTGAAGGCTGAGTGTGGAGTGTCAGCAACCTCTCCTAGTGTAGTTGTTGCTAGTATTGTGAAGGCTGAGTGTGGAGTGTCAACAACCTCTCCTAGTGTAGTTGTTGCTAGTATTGTGAAGGCTGAGTGTGGAGTGTCAACAACCTCTCCTAGTGTAGTTGTTGCTAGTATTGTGAAGGCTGAGTGTGGAGTGTCAACAACCTCTCCTAGTGTAGTTGTTGCTAGTATTGTGAAGGCTGAGTGTGGAGTGTCAACAACCTCTCCTAGTGTAGTTGTTGCTAGTATTGTGAAGGCTGAGTGTGGAGTGTCAACAACCTCTCCTAGTGTAGTTGTTGCTAGTATTGTGAAGGCTGAGTGTGGAGTGTCAACAACCTCTCCTAGTGTAGTTGTTGCTAGTATTGTGAAGGCTGAGTGTGGAGTGTCAACAACCTCTCCTAGTGTAGTTGTTGCTAGTATTGTGAAGGCTGAGTGTGGAGTGTCAGCAACCTCTCCTAGTGTAGTTGTTGCTAGTATTGTGAAGGCTGAGTGTGGAGTGTCAACAACCTCTCCTAGTGTAGTTGTTGCTAGTATTGTGAAGGCTGAGTGTGGAGTGTCAACAACCTCTCCTAGTGTAGTTGTTGCTAGTATTGTGAAGGCTGAGTGTGGAGTGTCAACAACCTCTCCTAGTGTAGTTGTTGCTAGTATTGTGAAGGCTGAGTGTGGAGTGTCAACAACCTCTCCTAGTGTAGTTGTTGCTAGTATTGTGAAGGCTGAGTGTGGAGTGTCAACAACCTCTCCTAGTGTAGTTGTTGCTAGTATTGTGAAGGCTGAGTGTGGAGTGTCAACAACCTCTCCTAGTGTAGTTCATGCTAGCTTCAGAGTGTCAAGATGCTTTTAGTTCCTTTTGTAAGGATGAAAGGAGTGTTGAAGTACCACTGACCGTAAGCCACAAGTCTGTGTGTTTGGTCACGTACGTTGTGTGTGTGTGTGTGTGTGTGTCAATAACATAATTTAACATGTTTATAAGTGTAGGTGGCCAAGCATCACACAGCTTCTTACACAAGTGTCAGAAGAGAAGATACGCATCTGTGAAGAGTGTATTTATAGGTATTTGTGTATGTTCTTGGAACTGGTGTCTGTCTGGGTGTGTGTTTACAGGTGTGGCTGTGTGTTCATAGGTGTCTGGTCCCAGAGGGATCGAAACGTCGTCAAGTTTTCTCACCAAAGTGTGTATATTTGTGACAAGATTTCAGTGTTTATTTCAAGGTGTCGGTGTGTGTATATATATATACATATCAGTGTATATTTATAGGTGTCATTGTGAGCATGCATACAAATCAGCGGTTGTATTTATATAGATGTCAGTGTGTGTATTTCAAGGTGCCATTGTGTGTGTATTTCAAGGTGCCATTGTGTGTGTATTTATAGGTGACAGCGTGTGTGCATTTCCATGTGTCAGTAAACCCGCAGGTGTGATCATATTCACAGGTGTACGAGTATTAACAGATGTGTGTGTGTGTGTTCCTTAACCTCAGCTGTACCAGTCCTGGACTTTGAGAGTGATGAAAATGAAGAGTTGGCGTCCCGCACCGTGCGCGACATGGGTCGCATCATCGCCCGCATGATTTCTGACGGTAAGTGCTACCTCCATCCATTCATCTTATATATATATATATATATATATATATATATATATATATATATATATATATATATATATATATATATATATATATATAATATATATATATATATAATATATATATATATATATATATATATATATATATATATATATATATATATATATATATATATATATATATATATATATAATATATATATATATATATATATATATATATATATACACAAAAGGAGAGAGAGAGGAGAAAGTGCCAGTGTGTTTACATTAAGGGTTAGCTATAACCACTTTACAGGTGCATTGCAGTCGATAAGCTTTCAACCTAACAAATTTATTGACTCTGTGAAATATTAGACATCACACGCTTGCAGGTGTTGGCGTTTTCCAGGCACATGTTGACAGATTTTGGAAGCTGTTAACATCAGTTTTAAGACTCTTGCAGGTGTTGGTGTGGTGTAGGCACGTGTTGACAGATGTTGTAACATGCCAACAGGTAGGATGTCATGATGTCTCGAGAGGAAATGAGCAGGTAAACCTTGATATCTTCAAGATAACAGAGGCTTTTTTGGACGAAGGAAAATATATTCCTGGATAAAAAATAAAGGTTCTCTTCGTAACTTGAGATATTAAAATAGGTAATATTTCGGGGGCATTTTCTTTTTTTTTTGCTTGTTAATGGAGTAAATTCAGAACCCTCACTTCATATTTATATAATTGTTTTAATATAAATATTCTGATATATATATATATATATATATATATATATATATATATATATATATATATATATATATATATATATATATAAATCTCGTGCGTGCGCGGTAAGAAATCTTGTACTGAACACCAGTCTGAGATTCATTTTTTTTTTCATAACGGGAAAAGGGAAATTTCGAATCCTTGAATTTGCATTCTCTACTCTCCTGCTAGTTTACCTTCACTCTCACTTGCCTCTCTCTCTCTCTCTAGCATCTCTCTCTCTCTCTCTCTCTCTCTCTAGCATCTCTCTCTCTCTCTCTAGCATCTCTCTCTCTCTCTCTCTCTCTCTCTCTCTCTCTCTCTCTCTCTCTCTCTCTCTCTCTCTCTCTCTCTCTTTGCCTCGTAAGCTGATAAAATCCCTAGGGAATGAAATTTTCATTTTATATTCCTCTTTCTCCTCTTCCTCTTTCTCCTCTTCCTCTTTATCCTCCTCCTCCTCCTCGTCTTCCTCCTCCTCGTCTTCCTCCTCCAGGATGCACCTTGAGAGTAAAACGACGTATGTATCCTTCCTAATGTTGGACATAAGTACTGGTTTATTCTTTATTCTGGGTTGAGGGAAGTGTAAAAGTCTTAACACTTGCTTCAAGTCTGACTACTTGCCTCGTTTAAATCTCAACACTTGCTTCAAGTCTCAACACAGCACTTCCCAATATAAAACACAAGTGCCCTATAACTGCAGGAAAGAGCGCTCTGCTACACAAGACAACAGACCAACAAACAGAACATGGCAACAGAGCAAGACAACATAGCAGCAGCAGAAACAGCATCGAAGCAGATGCGTCACATAGCAGATCTGCGTATCAGCACAGCGGGGAAAGAACGCACCACCGCATTACGCAAAACAGTACAACACAGCGGGGAAAACATCACGGTACAGCACATGACAGAGAGAGAGAGAGAGAGAGAGAGAGAGAGAGAGAGAGAGAGAGAGAGAGAGAGAGAGAGAGAGAGAGAGAGAGAGAGAGAGAGAGAGAGAGAGAGAGAGAGAGAGCAAGCAAGCATAGCTTAGCAGAGAACAGCACACTGCAACATAGCACAGAACACCGGGTAATAGAAGAACATAACACGAGGGATCACAGTACAGAGGAACAGCAGACCGCAAAACACACACACACACACACACACACACACAAATCTTCAACACATCCATTGAAACTGGGCAACTACCTGAGGCGTGGAAGATGGCAAATGTAGTCCCAATTTTTAAGAAAGGAGACAGACACGAGGCATTAAACTACAGACCTGTGTCACTGACGTGTATAGTATGCAAAGTCATGGAGAAGATCATCAGGAGGAGAATGGTGGAGCACCTAGAAAGACACAAGCTTATAAACGACAACCAGCATGGTTTCAGGGAAGGAAAATCCTGTGTCACAAACCTACTGCAGTTTTATGACAAGGTAACAGAAGTAAGACACGAGAGAGAGGGTGGATAGACTGCATTTTTTGGACTGCAAGAAGGCGTTCGACACAGTTCCTCACAAGAGATTAATGCAAAAGCTAGAGGATCAGGCACACGTAACAGGAAAGGCACTGCAATGGATCAGAGAATATCTGACAGGGAGGCAACAACGAGTCATGGTACGTGACGAGATGTCAGAGTGGGCACCTGTGACGAGTGGAGTTCCACAAGGGTCAGTCCTAGGACCTGTACTGTTTTTGGTATATGTGAATGACATAACGGAAGGGATAGACTCAGAAGTGTCCCTGTTTGCAGATGATGTGAAGTTAATGAGAAGAATCAAATCAGTCGAGGATCAGGCAGGAATACAAGAGACCTGGACAGGCTGCAAGCCTGGTCCAGTAACTGGCTCCTTGAATTTAACCCTGCCAAATGTAAAGTCATGAATATCGGGGAAGGGCAAAGAAGACCGCAGACAGAGTATAGTCTAGGTGGCCAAAGACTGCAAACCTCACTCAAAGAAAAGATCTTGGGGTGAGTATAATACCGAGCACATCTCCTGAGGCACACATCAATCAGATAACTGCTGCAGCATACGGGCGGCTGGCAAACCTAAGAATAGCGTTCCAATACCTCACCAAGGAATCATTCAAGACTCTGTATACCATATACGTCAGGCCCATACTGGAGTATGCAGCACCAGTTTGGAACCCACACCTGGTCAAGCACGTCAAGAAATTAGAGAAAGTGCAAAGGTTTGCAACAAGACTAGTCCCAGAGCTAAAGGTGAGGGAAAAGGTAGGACCTCTGAAAATTGGGAATGGACAGCTGACGGATAACGAACTGGAAATGTGTTCTCTATTTAATGACTATTTTTTGTCAGTCTTTACACAAGAAGACGTAAATGAGATTCCAGAAATGAACAATTATTCAGTTCCTGAAGAATTCAAATTAACTAATGTTACTGTCACGAGGGACATGGTTATCAAACAGATAGATAAACTGAAGCAAAATAAGTCCCGGGACCCGACGAGTTGTTCTCCAGGGTACTTAAAGAATGCAAAATGGAACTTAGTCAGCCATTAACGAATGTGTTTAATACGTCCATCCTAACTGGTGTTGTGCCAGAGATGTGGAAGATAGCTAATGTAGTTCCTATATTCAAATCAGGGATAAGTCCATTCCATCAAATTACCGTCCAATAAGCCTCACGTCTATAGTAGGCAAATTATTAGAATCAATTATAGCTGATATTATCAGAAGTCACCTTGAAGACCATAATTTGATTAATGAATCTCAGCATGGGTTTACGAGAGGTCGTTCCTGCCTGACAAATTTACTGACGTTTTTCAATAAAACATTTGAGGCAGTAGACAGTGATAAAGAATATGATATAGTTTACTTGGATTTCAGTAAGGCCTTCGATAGAGTACCTCACAAGAGACTGTTAAGAAAGGTGGCAGCTCATGGTATAGGAGGTAAAGTTCTAGCATGGATAGAGGCATGGCTTACCAATAGAAAGCAGAGAGTTTCCATTAATGGGGTCAAATCTGAATGGGGATTAGTCACTAGTGGCGTTCCACAAGGATCAGTTTTAGGCCCATTGTTGTTCATAATTTACATAAATAACCTTGATGAAGGAATTGCAAGTGACATGAGTAAATTTGCTGATGATACAAAAATAGGCCGTATAATTCATTCTGAGGAGGATACCAATGAACTCCAGGAGGATTTGGACAAATTAATGTCTTGGTCTGAAAAGTGGCAGATGAAGTTCAATGTGGACAAGTGTAAGGTGCTAGTCGTTGGTAATGTAAATATCCCTCGAATTTATAAACTAGGTGAAATTGAGCTTGATCATACAGAATGTGAAAAGACTTGGGAGTCATGGTAAGCAGGAATCTAAAGCCAAGACAACAGTGCCTAAGTGTGCGCAATAAGGCTAACAGATTACTAGGATTTATTTCAAGAAGTATAAGCAACAGAAGTCCAAAAGTTATTTTACAGCTCTATACATCACTAGTGAGACCTCATTTGGATTATGCAGCTCAGTTTTGGTCTCCTTACTACAGGATGGATATAGATTCATTGGAGAACATACAAAGAAGAATGACTAAAATGATTTACAGTATAAGAAATCTCCCGTATGAAGATAGACTTAGAGCGTTGAATCTCCACTCTCTGGAGAGACGTAGAATGAGGGAGATATCATCGAGGTGTACAAGTGGATGATGGGCATAAACAAGGGAGATATTAATAAAATACTGAGGATATCGAACCAAGTAAGAACCAGAAATAACGGATTTAAATTGGATAAATTTAGATTTAGAAAGGACATAGGCAAGTACTGGTTTTCGAACAGAGTTGTAGATGCGTGGAACAATCTTCCGAGTAGGGTGATAGAGGCTAGGACCTTGGGTGGCTTTAAAAAGAGATTGGACAAATATATGAATGGGAGGGGCTGGGTTTGATTGGTGTCGTGGGTGCAGGAGTGAATTCTTAGGTAGTGCTGGTTTTGATAAGGACCTGCCTTGTATGGGCCAGTAGGCCTTCTGCAGTGTTCCTCCATTCTTATGTTCTTATGTTCTTATGAAATCGGCCTGACGACACTAGAGGACAGGAGGGTTAGGGGAGACATGATAACGACATATAAAATACTGCGAGGAATAGATAAGGTGGACAGAGACAAGATGTTCCAGAGAGGGGACACAGAAACAAGGGGTCACAATTGGAAGTTGAAGACTCCTATGAGTCAAAGGGATGTTAGGAAGTATTTCTTCAGTCATAGAGTTGTCAGGAAGTGGAATAGCTTGGAAAGCGACATAGTGGAGGCAGGAACCATACATAGTTTTAAGACTAGGTTTGATAAAGCTCATGGAGCAGGGAGAGAGAGGACCTAGTAGCAATCAGTGAAGAGGCGGGGCCAGGAGCTATGACTCGACCCCTGCAACCACAAATAGGTGAGTACAAATAGGTGAGTACACACACACACACAGAAACAAGGGGACACAACTGGAAGCTGAAGACTCAGATGAGTCAAAGGGATGTTAGGAAGCATTTCTTCAGCCACAGAGTAGTCAGGAAGTGGAATAGTCTAGAGAAAGATATAGTGGAGGCAGGAACCATACATAGTTTTAAGACGAGGTATGATAGAGCTCATGGAGCAGGGAGAGCAGAGACCCAGTAGCGGACAGCGAAGAGGCGGGGCCAGGAGCTGAGTCTCGACCCCTGCAACCACAATTAGGTGAGTACAATTAGGTGAGTACACACACACGTACGTACATATATAAGTACGCAAGAACCTACCCCAGCTGTTGTTCGTTGGCATGGTAATGATTTTCGCAAACCTGGGCGGTGTCTAAGTACGTGTGCGTGCCTGCGTGTAATTGTGTGTGTGTGTGTGTGTGTGTGTGTGTGTATGTATGTATGTGTGTTTTCCCCTGGTGTACATACCAGCGTGGTCCAAGACCATCTCTTCGTTCCTGTGGTTTGAGGTGGCCAGAGTTTCTCGTGCGAGAGCCACTATCCTTCCAATCATTCTCTTCTACGCTGGTCTTGATTGGCTCGTTAAAGGGGCACTAGTCATATCTGATTGGCTCGCTGAGGGGGCACTGGTCATATCTGATTGGCACGTTGATGTGGCACTGGTCATATCTGATTGACACGTTGATGGGGGCACTGGTTATATCTGATTGGCTCGTTGATGGGGGCACTGGTTATATCTGATTGGCACGTTGATGGGGGCACTGGTTATATCTGATTGGCACGTTGATGGGGGCACTGGTTATATCTGATTGGCTCGTTGATGGGGGCACTGGTTATATCTGATTGGCACGTTGATGGGGGCACTGGTTATATCTGATTGGCACGTTGATGGGGGCACTGGTTATATCTGATTGGCACGTTGATGGGGGCACTGGTTATATCTGGCTCATTGAGGGGATGGGGGCACTGGAGAACAGACTTTCAGTTTGTGGAGGCCAGTTGAACTAGTCCAGAGTTGCTAATGTAGGTTACTGCTACTTCGAGGGGTGGTTACTGAACATAGCGGGGTGTTTACTGCTACTTCGAGGGGTGGTTACTGAACATAGCGGGGTGATTACTGCTACTTCGAGGGGTGGTTACTGAACATAGCGGGGTGATTACTGCTACTTCGAGGGGTGGTTACTGAACATAGCGGGGTGATTGCTGCTACTTCGAGGGGTGGTTACTGCTATATAGCGGGGTGATTACTGCTACTTCGAGGGGTGGTTACTGCTACATAGCGGGGTGATTACTGCTACTTCGAGGGGTTGTTACTGCTACATAGAGGGGTGATTACTGCTACTTCGAGGGGTGGTTACTGCTACTTCGAAGGGTGGTTACAGCTAAGAGGGGGTGGTAAGTACCTAGATGGGTAGATACTAGATGGTTTCCAGTTAGAGGGGTGCATGAATGGGTGTGTCTTCGTGTGTCCACAAGCGTGGGTGGTGACTACCGGAGCGAGGGTGGGTGGGTGATTGTTGCTACGCCCACCAGGGGTCGGTGGTCTGAGTGTTTGGACGTCTCTCTCTTAGGCAGGAAGGCGCACGTGCGCGGAGGTTAACACACATGTGCGTATTTGGGTACGTGCGTGTCTGTGTACACTTCCTCGTGACGCTACCCCACCCGGGACGGACACGGACACACACACACACACACACGCACGCAAGTACTCACACCCTGTACGCACGTACGTGATCACGGACTTAAGTGGTAGCCTTCATTCTTAGCTTCGTGTCAAGGAGGCAGTGTTGGACTCCGTGGAGTGGGACAGCCACTAGGTGGGGCTGACGGGAACACACCAGTTCTTGACTGCTCGACTGGAATTGTCTCAGCGGTCAGGAAAGAAGAGGGCAATATTTGTTTGGCTGGGCCGGACAGATGGCAGCACCCGTCTTCACGATGGGTACTGTGCTGCTGTAATGTTTACGTCAGAAACACATGTGCAACAGTTGGGTATGTTTGTTGTCGAGACGTTTCGCCTAAATAATAGGCGTCTTCAGTCAGATACAGAGGCAGCAGGTGTAGTGAAAAGATGTAATCAGTCCTTCAGCGTTGGAGAAATAGTCAAACCATACCACGGGTGGGGATAGAACCCGCGGTCAGAGAGTCATAAAACTCCAGACCGACTCTGACCGCGGGTTCTATCCCCGCCCGTGGTGTGGTTTGTTTGCAACAGTGTCATTACGATTTCGTGAGTCTTGGAGAAATAGTATTTAATGTGGTCATTGTTATGACGTTTGAGCAGTAAAGATACTCAGTTGTTGATGTCTTGATCATCAGCTTGTCGCTATTTTATACCATTTTCAGCATACTTAAATGATGATGACTCGTCAGGAATGCTGCGGTTTGGCAAGACAGTGACTGAATGACGGTGAATGCGTTTTTCTTTTTTTCGGGGGGGGGGGGGGACACACTACCTTGGTGGGACACGGCCGGAGTGCTACGACATAGCTAATCATTAAGTGTTTGTTCTGTCTGAAGGATACAGGTGTCTACACTGGTTTTCTCCTCCATTTGAACACTGGAAGACAATGCTTTTAAACACAGCTTAATGATGGAAAGAGTTGCAGTCCTGTTTTATTTCAAGTTGCAAACGAGTTTTTGCAACTTGAAAGACGAGTGTTTGTCACAGGTCATGAGGCGGGAAGGTTGTAAAACTTTATTTGCTACCAAAATTCCTAGTTTGTAAGTGCGAGTGCGTATCTAAGAGGCGCTTTTCAGCTAGTCGACCTCTATTATTACTGTAAGTTCAACAGTTAATGTGTGAAGTATGTTAGATGGGTGAGGTGGCTTCCAAGGCTGCTGCTGCCGTTGTAGTTAATGGGATCTCTGGTGGTGGTACTGGGAATGGTGGTTGTGGTAGTGGCCTGGGTCGCGATTGTGGCGACAGCTGTGGCTACAGTAATGGTTGCTTGTGGTGATGTTGACTTGTCAGCCACACAACCACAACAACCGCCCCCTCCCCTGCACTACAGTCTGAGAAGCGTAGTGGACGAAGGAGCACCTCCCGCTGCATCTGTCTAACGGAGGTGTATGGTAAAAAAGTTTGTCTTACCACAAACCGGTAAAAGTGGCAGAAAACCTGTTCCCGTGCACCTGTCCGCGCCGCACTTGGTGAAGTGCACTTGGTGAGGTGCACTTGTTGAGGTGCACTTGGTGAGGTGCACTTGTTGAGGTGCACTTGGTAAGTTGTGCCCTTAAACTGCAGGGGCCAGACAGGAGATTAATCCACTATTCATGAAAAATATAAACACTCATTATCCGATCAGAATTTATATGCCTTGAGAATTAGGTTGAAGACTTCAGGTTACCTTTGAACTTAACCATGTATGTAAGCATGAATCATTAGGCGTCTCACATGTATGATCCGGGTACATACAATGAATTTGTTTTGTTGTGAAGGCAGTCATCTCATCCTTCCTGATCTCACATCTTCCGAGTTGTTATTTTAAACTTGTAACCTGCGGTATATTTTGAGCAAATATTTTCTTTATTTAGCGCAGTGCCTTGGCACTACAGGAGGGCCACGCATATTCAGAATCTTCTTTTCGGTGTTCCACGTTATCATTGGCTTCTTCAAATTGAGCCATTGTTCATTATGTGGAACACTGGTTCAGTTAAAAGCCAACGAAAACGTGGAATACCGAAAATCAGCGCTGTATATGCGTGGCCCTCCTGTTCTGCTGTGGGAGACTACTGCGCTACAGGAAGTAGTGAGCCCGGCCGGGTTGGGAGTGAACCCCTTGGTGGTAGTTGGAAGGCGAACTGAATAACGGAGTAAAAGTCAAAGGGAGTGGGCACAAAATTATAAGAAGGGGGAGGAGTAAGCGATATACCCATCGTGAGTATGATGAGTGTTGAGAATTTTGGTGATGTGAGGCCAGCATCACATCACCAAATACTGAGTGGTGCAATCTCTTTCCTTTGACGCTTTGCTGAAAACGGTTGATAATCGTGAGATACAGATCTGTTTTGGTTAAAGTATCCGCGTCATAATTCGACATCTCATAACCAGAATCGTTGAAACTCGAAAGACAAATCTCAAGTCAAATACAAGTCAAGAATCTCGTCTATATGAGCGCAAGGTTGTAAAGTAGTGTGTGTGTGTGTGTGTGTGTGTGTGTGTGTGTGTGTGTGTGTGTGTGTGTGTGTGTGTGTGTGTGTGTGTGTGTGTGTGTGTGTCATTTACCAGAGAAGGGTATCGAGCCTCCTGGTTGTCGCGCTGTATGACCCACTTGGGTTGAGCGAGTCACATAAATACATTAGTGCAGCGTCACTCATTCGACCCCCCAAGAGAAATCGGTAACAATAAACTCGTTTTGAGTGTATTTCTGTGGTGTAGCTGGGCGGGGCTGCGCTGGCATGATGTGCTTAACTCAACATGATTGTAGACCTTTTAGTCCATTGTCTCATGCCATCAGTTGTGGACTCGTCTTGTTTTTAAGATTCCATTGTTTGAAATCCATAATAGTTTGTAAGACCCCGTGGTTTGTAAGACCCCGTGGTTTGTAAGACCCCGTGGTTTGTAAGACCCCGTGGTTTGTAAGACCCCGTGGTTCGTAAGACCCCGTGGTTCGTAAGACCCCGTGGTTCGTAAGACCCCGTGGTTCGTAAGACCCCGTGGTTCGTAAGACCCCGTGGTTCGTAAGACCCCGTGGTTCGTAAGACCCCGTGGTTTGTAAGACCCTGTGGTTTGTAAGACCCCGTGGTTTGTAAGACCCCGTGGTTTGTAAGACCCCGTGGTTTGTAAGACCCCGTGGTTCGTAAGACCCTGTGGTTTGTAAGACCCTGTGGTTTGTAAGACCCTGTGGTTTGTAAGACCCCGTGGTTTGTAAGACCCCGTGGTTTGTAAGACCCCGTGGTTTGCAAGGCCCCGTGGTTTGTAAGACCCCGTGGTTTGCAAGGCCCCGTGGTTTGCAAGACCTTATGTTTTAACCCCCAATGAGTTTTAGTCCTCTTTCACATGTTGGGAAGCCAACCATCACAACCACATACTATACGCAATCCATACCACGGGTGGGGTTCGAACCCGCGGTCACAGAGTCTCAAAACTCCAGACCGTGGTTTGTTTGCAATCGTGTCATTACGATTTCGTGAGTCACTATACGCAATGTTTACAAACTAAATTCTGTTTCCTCATTAAGTATCTACCAGCATTCTGCTGCTTACAGTAACGTTCATTCCATAAAATAGAAGGCTGTATATAATGCATGAGTGTGTTTTGCATAGTTGTGATCGCCTGTTTGCGATTATACTGCATGCTGTATGTGTGTGTGTGTGTGTGTGTGTGAGGGGGGAGGAGGAAGTGAGGTTGTGAGCAGGAAGTGTAAGATACTATAACTCGGAGACAGTGAAGAGTCTATAACGGACACAGACGTGCCATCAGAGAGTGACGGAAATATGTTCAGTGCTTCATCGTCGTTACCAGCGTTGTTCATGACGTATATATTGCAGTAGGTGTGGGTGCGTAGCTAACTGGAGATCAGCTTATCCAATCACACGCCTGCTTAAAGCTAGAAGAAAAAAGCTTACTAGAATGCAATATTGCGAGTGTGTGTGTGTGTTGGGCTGTTGGTGTCGATGAGAGTTGGGGGTAGTTGGGAGGAATTGAGAAGGGGCTTCGGGCGGGACAGGTTGCGAACGGGCTTGAGATAGGCTTCGGGCGGGACTGGCTTCGGATAGAACAGTTGGGGGTTATGACGCTGTTGTTAAGGGAATGTAATACTCGACCAACCCATTCCCGACACTGCAAGCCCTCCACTATTGTGAGGAGAGCTGAATCCTATCTAAAAAGGTGCTTTCTGTGCCCAGATATATATTGTACGTAATCTATTACGTACTTGGTTGAATTTGAGAGAGGGGACATCACTTGGCCAGGCAAGCACAGGTATTTACATTTATAGACCAGAGTTCTAGGAGACACTGGCAAATTTAATTGAGAATGCAAAGTTATCTCCCTCTCGCCCAACACCAGTCCCCACCCACCCCACACCCGTTCCCACCCACAGTATCTGTTGTAGCCTCTTGCACTACACCCGTCTCTTGACATGGGGGAAGAGGCAGGTATTGGACCAAGTTTGCAAATGTGGTTTTTACAGCTGGTGACGCTAGTAGCTGGTGGTCTGGTTTGTGCATAGCGGAGTGTTTGTTTGCTGTGTGTAAGAGGATGTGGGTTTGTGTAGGAGAGTGTGGGTTTGTGTAGGAGAGTGTGGGTTTGTGTATGAGAGTGTGGGTTTGCTGTAAGAGGGTGTGGGTTTGCTGTAAGAGGGTGTGGGTTTGCTGTGTGTAAGAGGGTGTAGGAACGTGTGGATTTGTGGTGTGTAGGAGTGTGTTGTAAGTGGTCATGGGTTTTTATTTATAAGAGGGTGTGGTTTTGTGTGAGCAGTGGCGGTGCCAACGGGTAGCTTAGGGGGGGTTATCCCCCAGAATGCTCTCAGCCCCCCAAATAAAAATAGCTGCTCCAAAACTTGCCTGGTCCTCCTTCCCTCTTGCCCAGCTAGCCACCTCTGTGTGTAAAGACTATGAGCGGTTAGTTTTTTGTGTGGTATGGGGGAGTATGAGATATACAATGGTGTAAGGGGGTCGTATGATATCTAAGGGTGTGGTATGTGATGATGTGATTAGGGTGTGATGTGGAGGGTTTCCTGTGTGATGTGGTTTGGAAGAGAATTTTGATTCGTGTAGTGGGTAGCGTGTTTGTAAGTAGGAAATCCCACGGATGGAGGAATTGGGTAGAGATGGGCAGTGTTTGTGCAACAAGCGTCCCTTGCTCATGGCTTTTTTACAAGACAGATATAGAAGAATATTCTGTACTTAAAGACTATATCACTTGTGGGATTCAATCTTCTGGAATCGATCTGAGGGGGCGTATAGCAGCATACCACCCTACTACCGGCCACAGTTAAACTAATGAAGGTGTACCCAGACGACGTTGAAATGAGCACGTTGTATACAGGCGTGATGAGAGGAATAACTGACACTAGAGTGAAACGTTGGCAGTATTTTTTCAGAATAAGATGTCTTGATGATGTGCTGATGTGTGATGTGTTGTTGGATGTTTGATATAGAAATAAGAGAGGGAAACCAAGTACATCGCCTGTTTTTCCTTCTACCTTTCATTTTCCTTTGTCATCTACCATTCTATCACCTTTATTTCGGTAGGAGAATGAGGAGTCATGTTCTCCTCCCCCGTCTTCTCTCTTCCTCGTCTCCTCCTCTTCGTCTCTTCTCCTCCTCGTCTCCTCTTCCTGCTTCTCCACCCTCCTCTTTCATCCTCTTCCAATCATTTATCCTCTTAGTCTCTTCACATTTTCCTTCCCTCTAGCCCCCTCATCTTCCTCTTCCCTTAAGCAACCATTTTTTTTACCCCCTGTGCCTCTCCTCGCTTTCCACCCCGTCCCTCATTTCATCATGTAAGATTCCCCCAGAGGGAGAGGGTGTACTTGACTGGGGAGGAGGAGTGGTAGGGGGAGATGAAGCAAGCAGTGGAGCGGTTCTTGGGGTAGGGGGAGGGAGGGGAAGCAAGCAAGCGTGGGGTGAAGCTCGTCTTGTAGTAATGGTGGAGGGAAGGAGGGAGATGTGGATCATCTGGTTCACCCCTACCCACACAACCCCTACCCCCACCACCCTAACCCCCACCACCCTAACCCCCACCACCCTAACCCCCACCACCCTAACCCCACCACCTAACCCCCACCACCATTATCCCCACCACCCCCTACCCCCAAAACCCCAACCCCCACCTCCATTACCCCCACCACCCCTACCCCACCACCATTACCCCCACCACCTCTACCCCTGATCTCATGTTCTTCCCCCTGAACTCATGTTCTTCCCCTGATCTCATTTTCTTCCCCTGATCTCATGTTCTTCCCTGATCTCATGTTCTTCCCCCTGATCTCATGTTCTTCCCCTGATCTCATGTTCTTCCCCTGATTTCATGTTCTTCCCCTGATCTCATGTTCTTCCCCCTGATCTCATGTTCTTCCCCCTGATCATCTTTCCATCATTTTGGTTGTTTACTGTTCCATCGCCTCTCATCAACTTCCACTACTACTACATTCTCTTCCCCCTTCATTTTCTCCCTCTTCCCTTCTCCCCCTTCATTTTCTCCAATCTTCCCTTCTCCTCCTCCATTTTCTCCCCTTTCCCCCGGTTTCCTCCATGTTTCCCTTATCCCTCTCCCTTCTCAATCTCTCCCCCTTTTCAGCCTATCCCTCTTTATTGTCCATCATTATCCCTTAACTCCCTTTTCTCCCATTCTTCCTCCTCTCCCTCTCTTTCCCCCCTCTTCCTCCATTCTCCCTTCTTTCTCATTCTTCTCTACATCTCGTTCTCCCTTCACACACTCTCGATTTCCCTGTATTTTCTGCTCCCTCCCTTTCTCTCTTCATCTTCCTGCCTTCTCCCTCTCCCTGCCTTCTCCCTCTCCCTGCCTTCTCCCTCTCCCTACCTTCTCTATCTCCCTGCCTTCTCCACCTCCCTTCTTCCTCTTCCTGTCTTCTCCCTATCCGTGTCTTCTCCCTCTCTCTGCCTTCTCCTTCGCCCTGTCTTCTTCCTCTTCCTGCTGGCCTCTCCCTTTCCGTGTCTTTTCTCTCTCACTGCCGTCTCCCTCTTCCTGACTTCTCCCTCTCCCTGCCGTCTCCCTGCCGTCTCCCTGCCAGCAGAGCAGCTTGGTCCTGGTCAGTGACCTTAGTGCAGGAATATCCAGCACCACCGCTACCATCTTCTCCTCCTGTTTCTCTCCCTTCTTCTCCTCCTCCCTTCCTTTCTTCTCCCTGCTGTAATGTTTGTTTTGCTAATCCTCATCCTCCTCGTAATCCTCATCCTCCCTGGTAATCCTCATCCTCCTGCTCATATTCCTTCTCCCCCTCCCCTTCCTGCTCCTC
The DNA here is from genome assembly GCA_009830355.1 of Cherax destructor. Classification (NCBI taxonomy): domain Eukaryota; kingdom Metazoa; phylum Arthropoda; class Malacostraca; order Decapoda; family Parastacidae; genus Cherax; species Cherax destructor. The sequence goes on along the minus strand of WNWK01001584.1, from coordinate 117,913 downwards.
CCCTCTTCCTCTCTTCATTCCCTCCTCCCATTCCCCTATTCTCCCCCTCTTCTCCCCCTCCTCCAGATAAGAGCGTGAGTGGACAGTAACAGGTGTGACAAGCACGAGAATACTGAAGCAACATTAAGAAAGAAATTGAAGAGAGAAGGATGTGGTGGGGAGGAGAGGAAGAGGACCAGGAAGGGGAGGATGAACAGGGTGTAAGAGGGGAGGATGAACACGATGTAAGAGGGGAGGATGAACATGGTGTAAGAGGGGAGGATGAACAGGGTGTAAGAGGGGAGGATGAACAGGGTGTAAGTGGGGAGGATAAACAGGGTGTAAGACGGGAGGATAAACAGGGTGTAAGAGGGGAGGATGAACAGGGTGTAAGAGGGGAGGATAAACAGGGTGTAAGAGGGGAGGATGAACAGGGTGTAAGAGAGGAGGATGAACAGGGTGTAAGAGGGGAGGATGAACAGGGTGTAAGAGGGGAGGATGAACAGGGTGTAAGAGGGGAGGATGAACAGGGTGTAAGAGGGAGGATGAACAGGGTGTAAGAGGGGAGGATGAACAGGGTGTAAGAGAGGAGGATGAACAGGGTGTAAGAGGGGAGGATAAACAGGGTGTAAGAGGGGAGGATAAACAGTGTAAGAGGGGAGGATAAACAGGGTGTAAGAGGGAGGATGAACAGGGTGTAAGAGGGAGGATAAACAGGTGTAAGAGGGAGGATAAACAGGGTGTAAGAGGGGAGGATGAACAGGGTGTAAGAGGAGGATGAACAGGGTGTAAGAGGGAGGATGAACAGGGTGAAGAGGGGGAGGATGAAAGGGTGTAAGAGGGAGGATGAACAGGGTGTAAGAGGGAGGATAAACATGGTGTAAGAGGGAGGATAAACATGGTGTAAGAGGGAGGATGAAAGGTGTAAGAGGGAGGATAAATATGGTGTAAGAGGGAGGATAAACATGGTGTAAGAGGAGGATAAACATGGTGTAAGAGGAGGATAAACAGGGTGTAAGAGGGAGGATAAACATGGTGTAAGAGGGGAGGATAAACATGGTGTAAGAGGGGAGGATGAACCGTGTGTAAGAGGGGAGGATAAACATGGTGTAAGAGGGGAGGATAAACATGGTGTAAGAGGGGAGGATAAACATGGTGTAAGAGGGGAGGATAAACATGGTGTAAGAGGGGAGGATGAACAGGGTGTAAGAGGGGAGGATGAACAGGGTGTAAGAGGGGAGGATGAACAGGGTGTAAGAGGGGAGGATAAACAGGGTGTAAGAGGGGAGGATGAACAGGGTGTAAGAGGGGAGGATGAACAGGGTGTAAGAGGGGAGGATAAACAGGGTGTAAGAGGGGAGGATAAACAGAGTGTAAGAGGGAGGATGAACAGGGTGTAAGAGGGAGGATGAACAGGGTGTAAGAGGGAGGATGAAGAGGGTGTAAGAGGGAGGATAAACATGGTGTAAGAGGGGAGGATGAACAGGGTGTAAGAGGGAGGATGAACAGGGTGTAAGAGGGGAGGATGAACAGGGTGTAAGAGGGGAGGATGAACAGGGTGTAAGAGGGGAGGATAAACAGGGTGTAAGTGGGGAGGATGAACAGGTGTAAGAGGAGAGGATAAACATGGTGTAAGAGGGAGGATAAACAGGTGTAAGAGGGAGGATAAACATGGTGCAAGAGGGGAGGATAAACATGGTGTAAGAGGGGAGGATAAACAGGGTGTAAGAGGGGAGGATAAACATGGTGTAAGAGGGGAGGATAAACATGGTGTAAGAGTGGAGGATAAACAGGTTTAAGAGGGGAGGATAAACATGGTGTAAGAGGGGAGGATAAACAGGGTGTAAGAGGGGAGGATAAACAGGGTGTAAGAGGGGAGGATGAACAGGGTGTAAGAGGGGAGGATAAACAGGGTGTAAGAGGGGAGGATGAACAGGGTGTAAGAGGGGAGGATGAACAGGGTGTAAGAGGGGAGGATGAACAGGGTGTAAGTGGGGAGGATGAACAGGTGTAAGAGGGGAGGATAAACATGGTGTAAGAGGGGAGGATAAACATGGTGTAAGAGGGGAGGATAAACATGGTGTAAGAGGGGAGGATAAACATGGTGTAAGAGGGGAGGATGAACAGGGTGTAAGTGGGGAGGATGAACAGGGTGTAAGTGGGGAGGATGAACAGGGTGTAAGAGGAAGGGGAGAGTGAAGCAGAGGGAGAAAAAGGACGAGGAAGGAGAGAGAAGGAAGGAGAGGAGGACGAGGAAGGAGGGAGGAGGACAAGGAAGAAGGGAGGAGGAGTAGCGAGGAAGAGAGAACATTGCGCCAGGGAAGAGGAGATACAAAATTATTAAAGAAAATGTAATGTGGGAATGATGAGAAGCTAAGGAAAATTATTTATAATAATAACAATTATTATTATTTCCTTCTTTTTATTTTAAATTTATTCTTTTATTTCAATCATTTATTTTTCTTCTTGGTGTGCGTGTGTTTGTGTGTGTGTGTGTGTGTGATTGTGTGTGTGTGTGATGTGTGTGATGTGATGTGTGTGTGTGTGTGTGATTGGTGTGTGATTGTGTGTGTGATTGTGTGTGTGTGTGATTGTGTGTGTGATTGTGTGTGTGATTGTGTGTGTATTGTGTGTGTGATTGTGTGTGTGTTGTGTGTGTGATTTGTGTGATTGTGTTGTTGTGTGTGTGTGTGATTGTGTGTGTTGTGTGATTGTGTGTGTGTATTGTGTTGTGTGTGTGTGATTGTGTGTGTGATTGTGTGATGTGTGTGTGTGATTGTTGTGTGTGTGTGTGTGTGTGTGTTTGTGTGTGTGTTTGTGTGTGTGTGTGTGTGTGTGTGATTGTGTGTGTGTGTGTGTGTGTGTGATTGTGTGTGTGCTTGTGTGTGTGTTTGTGTGTGTTTGTGTGTGTATTTGTGTGTTTGTGTGTGTGTTTGTGTGTGTGTGTGTGTTTGTGTGTTTGCATGTGTTTGTGTGTGCTGTGTTTGTGTGTGTTGTGTGTGTGTGTGTTTGTGTTTGTGTGTGTTTTGTGTGCGTGTTGTGTGTGCGTGTTGAGTGTTTGTGTGTTGTGTTTGTGTGTGTGTGTGTTGTATGTTATGAGTGTTGTGTTTGTGTGTTGTGTGTGTTGTATGTTATGAGTGTTGTGTTTGTGTGTTGTGTGTGTTGTATGTTATGAGTGTTGTGTGAGTGTTGTATGAGTGTTGTGTGTGTGTTGTGAGTGTTGTGTGTGTTGTGAGTGTTCTGTATGTGTTGTGAGTGTTGTGTGTGTGTTGTGAGTGTTGTGTGTGTTGTGAGTGTTGCGTGAGTGTTGTGCGAGTGTTGTGAGTGTTGTGTGAGTGTTGTGTATGTGTTGTGAGTGTTGTGTGTGTGTTGTGAGTGTTGTGTGTGTGTTGTGAGTGTTGTGTGTGTGTTGTGAGGTTGTGTTGTGTTGTGAGTGTTGTGTTTGTGTTGTGAGTGTTGTGTTGTGATGTTGTGTGTGTGTTGTATGTTTGTTGTGTTGTGAGTGTTGTGTGTGTGTTGAGTGTTGTGTGTGTGTTGTGAGTGTTGTTTGTGTGTTGAGTGTTGTGTGTGTTGTGAGTGTTGTGTGTGTGTTGTGTGTGTGTTGTGAGTGTTGTTTGTGTGTGTTGTTTGTGTGTGTTGTGTTTGTGTGTTGTGTGTGTTGTATGAGTGTTGTGTGTATGTTGAGTGTTGTGTGTGTGTTGTGAGTGTTGTGTGTGTGTTGTGTGTGTGTTTTGCAGTGGACTGAACAAACACCGTCAGTAGAGATAGATTTAAAATATCTTTCAGACTCTACCATTTCAACGAGGCAGTAAGTAGTTATCCTCCAGAACCTCCACCATCTGTTGGAGGTGTTCCTTTCCCTCCCCCTTCTTTCCCCCTCCCTCCCTTTTCCCTCCTCCCTTTTGTTACCTCTCTACCTGTAGTCCCTCCCTCCGTGAGACCATCAGTAAGTTATTGTTGTGGTGCTAAGAGATGCTTCGCTTACTTCAGTTTCTCTCCTTTCCTCTCTTTCTTTTCCTTTCTCTTTTTCTTTCTTTTCCTTTCTCTTTTTCTTTCTTTTTATTTTCTTTCTCTTCCTCCTTTTAATTTTCTTTCTCTTCTTCTCTCTCTCATACATCTTCTTACCTTCTCTTCCTCCCTGCCTTTCTTCACCTTTTTTCCGTTACTTATAAGAAAGAAGAATGGAAGAAGGAAAAAAGGGAGAGAGAGAAACGAAGGAAAATGAAAAGATGGATAAAAAGAGACAAAGGAGCGAATGAGGGAAGAGTAAAGAAAGTGAGGGAGATCGTAACAGAGAGAGGTGGTAATGTAGTAGAGAGAGAGAGAGACAGAGGCAAGAAAGCAGTGAATTAGGAGGCTTGTCACCCATCAGTCACCCATCAGTCACCCATCAGTCACCCATCAGTCACCCATCAGTCACCCATCAGTCACCCATCAGTCACCCGTCAGTCACCCGTCAGTCACCCGTCAGTCACCCGTCAGTCACCCGTCAGTCACCCGTCAGTCACCCATCAGTCACCCATCAGTCACCCATCAGTCACCCATCAGTCACCCATCAATCACCATCATCACCCATCAGTCACCCGTCAATCACCATAAAGTCACCCGTCAGTCACCCGTCAGTCACCCGTCAGTCACCCATCAGTCACCCATCAGTCACCCATCAGTCACCCATCAGTCACCCATCAGTCACCCGTCAGTCACCCGTCAGTCACCCATCAGTCACCCATCAGTCACCCATCAGTCACCCATCAGTCACCCATCAGTCACCTGTCACCCACATGAGGTTCCTTCCGGTACCTGAAATTCACACGCATCTAGCAGCACGAAAATGAAAGTGCGTGTGTGTGCGTACTCACCTAGTTGTACTCACCTAGTTGTGGTTGCAGGGGTCGAGTCAAAGCTCCTGGCCCCGCCTCTTCACTGGCCGCTACTGGGTCACTCTCCCTGCGCCATGAGCTTTATCATACCTCTGCTTAAAGCTATGTATAGAGCCTGCCTCCACTACATCGCTTCCTAAACTATTCCACTTCCCGACAACTCTGTGACTGAAGAAATACTTCCTAACATCTCTGTGTACCTGCGTGTGTGTGCGTGTGTGTGTGTGCGTGTGTGTGTGTGTGTACGTGCGTGTGTGTGTGTGTGCGTGTACGTGCGTGTGTGTGCGTGTGTGTGTGTGTACGTGCGCGTGAGTGTGTGCGCGCGCGTGTGTGCGTGTCTGTGTGCATGTGTGTGCCCGCGTGTATGTGCGTGTGTGTGCATGTGTGTGCGTGTGTGTGTACGTGCGTGTGTGTGTACGTGCGTGTACGTGCGTGTAGTACGTGCGTGTGTGCACGTGTGTGTGTACGTGTGTGCGCGTGTGTCGTGTGCGCGCGTGTGTGCGCGTGTGTGTACGTGTGTGTGCGTGTGTGTGTGCGTGTGTGCGCGTGTGTGTGCGTGTGTGCGTGTGTGCGTGTGTGCGCGTGTGTGTGTGTGCGTGTGTGTGCACGTTGTATGTACGTGTGTGCGTGGTTGTGCGTGTGCGTGTGTGTGTGTGTGTGTGTGCGTGTGTGGTGTGTGCGTCACGTTGTACGTGTGTGTGTGTGTGTGTGTGCGTGTGTGTGCGTGTGTGTGCGTGTGTGCGTGTGCGTGTGTGTGTGCACGTGTGTATGTACGTGTGTGTGTGGTGCGTGTGTGGTGCGTGTGTGTGTGTGTGCGTATGGTGTGTGTGTGTGCGTGTGTGTGTGTGTGTGATGTGTGTGTGTGTGCGTATGTTGCGTGTGTGCGTGTGTGTGTGTGTGTGTGTGTGTGTCGTGTGTGCGTGTGTGTGTGTGTGCGTGTGGGGTGTGTGTGGTGGTGTGCGTGTGTGGGGGTGTGTGGTGTGTGCGTGCGTGTGGTGCGTGTGTGCGTGTGTGTGTGTGTGTGTGCGTGCGTGTGTGCGTGCGTGTAGTGCGTGCGTGTGTGCGTGTGCGTGTGTTGCGTATGCGTGGTATGTGCGTATGTGGTGTTGTGCGTATGTGCGTGTGTGTCGTGTAGCGTGTGCGTGTGCGTGTGTGCGTGTGTGTCGTCGTGCGTAGTGTGCGTGTGTGCGTGTGCGTGTGTGCGTGTGTGTGTGTGCGTGTGTGCGTGTGTGCGTGTGTGCGTGTGTGCGTGTGCGCGTGTGTGCGTGTGCGTGTGTGCGTGGGGTAGGATGTTAAAAAGAGGGGGTAAAGGAGGAGAAAGATAACAAGATCGACCAGAGTGAAAGTAAAGAAAAAGGAGGACATGAAAATCAGAGAATAATAATGGAGTGTGGAACAAGGAAGAGAGGTCAGAGAGAGAGAGAGAGAGGTCAGAGAGAGAGAGAGAGAGAGAGGGGGGGAGGGAGAGAGAAATAAAGGGAAGCACCAGGACGACAAGGGAAGAATCGGGAGTGAGCAAATATAAACGATGACGAAAGAAGAGAACAAAACGTAAAAATAAAATGAGAGGTGGGAAAAAGTCAAGAACAGGAGGAAGAGAGAATGATGAATGGAAGAGGGGCATGAAGAATACAATAGGAAGAAGAGAGAGGATGACAAATAGGAAGAATGGGAGAGGCGGAAGAAGCTAATGTGGAGGAAGACAACAACAACAACAATAATAATAATAATAATAATAATAATAATAATAATAATAATTAAAAAGAGGGTAAGTATTAGGAGCAGTTAGAAAGTTCAGATAATGGTAGACTGTGCAGGAGAAAGCAACACGCCGCCTCGCCTCGGAGAAAGGAAAGGGAGAAAGTACTCCAGTATTGAAGCTGGTTTTGAATGACAGGCGTGGAGGGAAGGTGGGACAAGTGAAGGACTAGGTGGAGGGAAGGTGGGACAAGTGAAGGACTTGGTGGAGGGAAGGTGGGACAAGTGAAGGACTAGGTGGAGGGAAGGTGGGACAAGTGAAGGACTAGGTGGAGGGAAGGTGGGACAAGTGAAGGACTAGGTGGAGGGAAGGTGGGACAAGTGAAGGACTAGGAGGAGGGAAGGTGGGACAAGTGAAGGACTAGGTGGAGGAAGGTGGGACAAGTGAAGGACTAGTGGAGGAAGGTGGGACAAGTGAAGGACTAGGTGGAGGGAAGGTGGGACAAGTGAAGGACTAGGTGGAGGGAAGGTGGGACAAGTGAAGGACTAGGTGGAGGGAAGGTGGGACAAGTGAAGGACTAGGTGGAGGGAAGGTGGGACAAGTGAAGGACTAGGTGGAGGGAAGGTGGGGAGGGTGCAGGAGTGAGCGGAGGGAAGTGGAAGAGGTGGAAGGATGGGTGGAGGATATATGGAGCGGTTGGATAGATGTACAGTCATTGATAAGACCAGTTGTACAGAGTAATATTTGTGTACAGTCATTACTAAGACCAGTTGTACAGGGTAATATTTGTGTACATTCATTACTGAGACCAGTTGTACAGGGTAATATTTGTGTACAGTCTTTGCTCTAAGACCAGTTGTACAGGGTAATATTTGTGTACATTCATTATTGAGACCAGTTGTACAGGGTAATATTTGTGTACAGTCTTTGCTGAGACCACCTGTACGGGATATTTGTGTACATTAATTTCTTCAGTGGTAGTCATCGCTGTTATGAAGACCCCAGTGTACTCTACCCTGGCCCAGTATACTTTTGTCCACTCTGTGGTTCATCCTGTCATCACATACGGGGCAAGGATGAAGAGTTATATTGGTGTCCGGGCCATGCTGGTGCACCTGGAAATGAACGGGAGGGTGCTGCGGTGAAGGCTTCTATTTGGAGTTCTCTCTACAGCCTGACTCTGTCTTCCTGGGAAGTGGTGGGCCGGTGGGCCTTACAGACGACAAACAGAACGTGGGTTTTGGGTCCTCCTCCTCCAACAGGAATTGTTGCTTTGAAACAACTATGCTGACTGAGGATCGGGCACACACCTCACCCATAGTTACCTGTTTGTAAGTGCCATCCCCCCTTGTATCATAGCCACCTGTTTGAAGGTGGACTTCCCCCCCTCCCTCTGTCACAACCTTCTGTTTGTGGCTTGTAGCTGCCTGTGGAACCCATTTTAACTGTTTGCCCACGATTTAGGCCTTTTTTCACTTTCGTCGTTGTTTTTATAATTACAGAGGTGACTGCAGGGATCTCTGAGAACTTATAACAGAGTCTTTTGGCATTAAAAGTTTAATGAATTTTAAACTGATTTTGTTATTTTAAGCTGGTGTAATGTTATTTGTGTTGGGTGTTTTATTACTGAGCTGTGTGTTTTATTGTTATTGTGTTGTGTGTGTGTTATTCATGCTAGCAGTTTATTGTTTGTTTTTGTGTTTTGTATTAAATTTTTGTGTAGAGCGCTGGAGGACGCGGTCAGAGCTATCATCAGATTTCCAAACTACCTGTCTGCCTACCGTTATAAAGAAACAGATGTGCTCTGTTCTATCTCGTTTACGAAGCTCCACTGTTTACTTCTACAATAGTAGTGGGAGTGGACATAGTGTCAGCCATATAAGTTCTTAGGAGGAACTGTATATTCGCTCTCATGTACGTGCGTGAAGGGGAGAGATGTCACTCGTGTCCTTCCCTTTGTACGACATTTCGTTTCTTTAAAATAAAATGTTACGAATTATGAAATACGTTTGACGTTGTGTACGTCCCAGACCTCGCCTGGGATGGTATGTTTGACGTTGTGTACGTCCCAGACATCGCCTGGGATGTTATATTTGACGTTGTGTACATCCCAGACCTCGCCTGGGATGGTATATTTGATGTGTACATCCCAGACCTCTCCTGGGATGGTATGTTTGACGTTGTGTAGTCCCGACCTCGCCTGGATGTATGTTTGACGTTGTACGTCCAGACATCCCTGGGATGTTATATTTGACGTTGTGTACATCCCAGACCTCGCCTGGGATGGTATATTTGATGTGTACATCCCAGACCTCTCCTGGGATGGTATGTTTGACGTTGTGTACGTCCCAGACCTCGCCTGGGATGGTATGTTTGACGTTGTGTACGTCCCAGACCTCTCCTGGGATGACATATTTATGTGCTGTAGTTTATCACTTCAAAATATTAGATAAATAGTTTTGACAGCCAGGCTTATAGGTAAATGCGCCACCTACGGTACGTATACCATGGACTGGAGTTCATGTTCCTGTAATATATTCACCAGAATGAAGATTCTCCAACAGGATGTACGCAATGTAGGAGAAAAACAATTCCTTGAACAATTCACAGTCTCCAAATTGGAAATGTAAATTAGACATTGTTTGAGCCGTCTTGGGCCATAACAAGTCGCTGAACACTGAAATTTCGTGGTCCAATTAGTATGTGGAAGCGACATGTGTGTGTCTGTGGACGTTTGAAGAACTTTTCGCAAGATGCCAGCTGTCTCGCCCGAAACTTCCGCTAATTCTACCCGTACGTCGCCCGTGACGGTGACTTCGAGGCTCATCGTGTTTTCAGGTTACGGAAGACGATGGACATCTTATCCTCGGCAAGTTCTTAGAATTTTCCTTCGTTGTCGTCTTGGTGGTTCTCCAGTATGTTAGTTCTGGCGCCCCCCCCCCCCTGTGTCCGTTGGAGTTTTACATTATTGGACGTTGTCTCTAGAACCCTTATCTGTAGGACTTTTTTTATAAGACAGTGTCTGAAAGCTCTACGTCTGAGGGACCTTGTCCCAGACTCCTTTTTTCCTAAGGTCCTCCTCAGGTAGTGACGGATTGAGAGTGATGGAGGTCTGGAAGAAATATTTTTTTTTTCTGTGAATGTCATCACCTGACCAACTTGCAGGTCTTGATGACCTCCTGACCAACTTGCAGGTCTTAATGACCTCCTGGTCAACTTGCTGGTCTTGATGACCTCCTGACCAACTTGCAGGTCTTGATGACCTCCTGACCAACTTGCAGGTCTTAATGACCTCCTGACCAACTTGCTGGTCTTAATGACCTCCTGACCAACTTGCAGGTCTTGATGACCTCCTGACCAACTTGCAGGTCTTAATGACCTCCTGGCCAACTTGCTGGTCTTGATGACCTCCTGACCAACTTGCAGGTCTTAATGACCTCCTGACCAACTTGCTGGTCTTGATGACCTCCTGACCTACTTGCTGGTCTTGATGACCTGATTTAATGATGATAAATTAAGTTTAGGAATATTTTAGAGGTAAGAATGGATAACTCGAGTCAGCGTCTCCGTGGATACATCACGTATGTGAGTATTGTGTGTACTCAGCTAATTGTAGTTGCAGGGGTCGAGTCATAGCTCCTGGCTCCGCCTCTTCACTGGTCACTACTGGGTCCACATACTCCTTGCTCCATGAGCTTTATCGTACCTCTTAAAGCTGTGTATCGATCCTGCCTCCACTACATCACTTTCCAGACTATTCCACTTCCCGACAACTCTATGACTGACGAAATACTTCCTAACATCCCTGTGGCTCATCTGAGTCTTCAACTTCCAATTGTGACCCTTTGTTGCTGTGTCCCATCTTTGGAACATCCTGTCTCTGTCCACCTTGTCGATTCCTCTCAGAATTTTAATTAAATGTCGTTATCATGTTCTCCCTGTCCCTCCTGTCCTCCAGTGTCATTAGGTTGAGTTCCCTTAACCTCTCCTAATAGGACATACCCCTTAGCTCCGGGACTAGTCTCGTTGCAAACCTTTTCACTTTCTCCAGTTTCCTGACGTGCTTTACCAGGTGTGGGTTCCAAACTGGAGCTGCATACTCCAGTATGGGCTTGACGTACACAGTGTACAAGGTCCGGAAAGACTCCTTAATGAGATACCGGAAAACTGTTCTTAGGTTCGCCAGGCGCCCGTATGCTGCAGCAGTTATTTGGTTGATGTGCGCCTCAGATGTGCTCGGTATTATACACACACCGAGATCCTTTTCCTTGAGTGAGGTTTGAAATCTTTGATCCCCTAGACAGTACTCTGTCTGCGGTCTTCTTTGCCCTTCCCCGATCTTTGACTTTGCACTTGGTGGGGTTGAACTCCAGGAGCCAGTTTCTGGACCAGGTCTGCAGCCTGTCCAGATCCCTTTGTAGTCCTGCCTTGTCCTCCTCTTACTGAATTCTCCTCATTAACTTCACATCGTCTGCAAACAGGGACACGTGTGTGTGTGTGTGTGTGTGTGTGTGTGTGTGTGTGTGTGTGTGTGTGTGTGTGTGTGTGTGAGTGTGTGTGTGTTAGGACCCACCTACCATGAGTTCTGCCATAACTATGACCACATTTGGCCTTTAGATTCCTGTCGTTTGTTTGGTTTAATAAGACCTATCGACTGCAGGAGGTCATTAATGAGTTCATCATGGGTAAGGTAGGGGTCACTGTCGTGACCCACCACAGGACTATGACGTGTTCTTAAGAGTCTTGTGGCACTCTTGTCATAGTTCCTTCGCCCTTACTACAGTGCTGGCACCTCTGCCATAGTACCAGCACTCCTATAGTGCCAGCACTCCTGTCATAGTGCCAGCACTCCTCCTATAGTGCTGGCACCCCTGCAAGTACCTGCATTCCTATAGTGCCAGCACTCTTGTCAACCGCTCAATAGCTTATATCACAAAGATCCTTGCCAGGTGATTTTGTTCATACCGAAGGAAACGGACGTTAAGAAGCGGTACATACTGAACACACATTTACTATGTGGGATACGTCACTCAACCAGGACGGGTTAGTTGTAAGCCAAGCCACGGGAGGAGCAAGCCAAGCCACGGGAGGAGCAAGCCAAGCCACGGGAGGAGCAAGCCAAGCCACGGGAGGAGCAGCGTTCTACGTCAGGGCGTCTTAACGTTTCTTCTGCCATGTATACCCTAGGCTTGATGCGCCAAACCTTTACTTCTACCGCTTAATAAGTTGTAACTTAGACTCGTGATGTACCATGAGGGAACATAATTATGAGAGAGAGAGAGAAGAGAGAGAGAGAAGAGAGAGAGATAAGAGAGAGAGAGAGGAGAGAGAGAGAGGAGAGAGAGAGAAGAGAGAGAGAGAAGAGAGAGAGAAGAGAGAGAGAGAGAGAGAAGAGAGAGAAGAGAGAGAGAGAAGAGAGAGAAAGTAGAGAGAGAGAGAGAGAGAAGAGAAAGAGAAGAGAGAGAAGAAAAAAGAAGAAAGAAAAAGAGAGAGAGAAGATATATATATATATATATATATGCATCCATTCATTCATTAACAAGGTATTGGATACGCTTTGGTCAACGGAGAAATCGTTTTGGGTTTGATGTATACTTATCCACCCTAACCATGCAATTCTTATTGCATCCCCCTGGGGGGGGGTAAAATTTACCCCCTTCTTGAGAACCACTGCTCTGCTGGGTGGCCCCGGGGGGGGAGAGAGGGGGTGAGGGAGAGGACGATAGAAAGACAATTTAGTCATTTAAAAAAAAACTGAGCTATTCAGTGTTAAAACCTTTTTTGATTATGTTACTGTGACGCGTCTTATACCCCTCCCCTATACCCCCATGACTAATGTAACAATCTCTCTGTACAGTTTATCTGCTGAGAAATATGTTGGAGGAGAGATGAGGAAATGAGGTCAGAAAAATTGGGCCACCATACCCAGGAAAGTCACGACAACATGGTGTTAAACTTGTTGGAATTATAACCGGCAAGTCTTGTTAAGGGGGAGGAGTGGGCGTGTCTCCTGAAGGTGGTGGGTGGACGAGTGGGCGTGTCTCCTGCAGGTGGTGGGTGGAGGAGTGGGTGTCTCCTGCAGGTGGTGGGTGGAGGAGTGGGCGTGTCTCCTGAAGGTGGTGGGTGGAGGAGTGGGTGTGTCTCCTGAAGGTGGTGGGTGGACGAGTGGGCGTGTCTCCTGAAGGTGGTGGGTGGAGGAGTGGGTGTGTCTCCTGAAGGTGGTGGGTGGAGGAGTGGGCGTGTCTCCTGAAGGTGGTGGGTGGAGGAGTGGGCGTGTCTCCTGCAGGTGGTGGGTGGAGTGGGTGTGTCTCCTGAAGGTGGTGGGTGGAGGAGTGGGCGTGTCTCCTGAAGGTGGTGGGTGGACGAGTGGGCGTGTCTTATGCAGGTGGTGGGTGGAGGAGTGGGCGTGTCTCCTGAAGGTGGTGGGTGGAGGAATGGGCGTGTCTTATGCAGGTGGTGGGTGGAGGAGTGGGCGTGTCTCCTGAAGGTGGTGGGTGGACGAGTGGGCGTGTCTCCTGCAGGTGTTGGGTGGAGGAGTGGGCGTGTCTCCTGAAGGTGGTGGGTGGACGAGTGGGCGTGTCTCCTGAAGGTGGTGGGTGGACGAGTGGGCGTGTCCTGAAGGTGGTGGGTGGACAGTGGGCGTGTCTCCTGAAGGTGGTGGGTGGAGGAGTGGGTGTGTCTCCTGAAGGTGGTGGGTGGACGAGTGGGCGTGTCTCCTGAAGGTGGTGGGTGGACGAGTGGGCGTGTCTCCTGAAGGTGGTAGGTGGACGAGTGGGCGTGTCTTATGCAGGTGGTGGGTGGAGGAGTGGGCGTGTCTCCTGAAGGTGGTGGGTGGAGGAGTGGGCGTGTCTTATGCAGGTGGTGGGTGGAGGAGTGGGCGTGTCTCCTGAAGGTGGTGGGTGGACGAGTGGGCGTGTCTCCTGAAGGTGGTGGGTGGACGAGTGGGCGTGTCTCCTGAAGGTGGTGGGTGGAGGAGTGGGTGTGTCTCCTGAAGGTGGTGGGTGGAGGAGTGGGCGTGTCTCCTGAAGGTGGTGGGTGGACGAGTGGGCGTGTCTCCTGAAGGTGGTAGGTGGACGAGTGGGCGTGTCTTATGCAGGTGGTGGGTGGAGGAGTGGGCGTGTCTCCTGAAGGTGGTGGGTGGAGGAGTGGGCGTGTCTTATGCAGGTGGTGGGTGGAGGAGTGGGCGTGTCTCCTGAAGGTGGTGGGTGGAGGAGTGGGCGTGTCTCCTGAAGGTGGTGGGTGGAGGTGCTCCTCCATAAGGAGGTGGAAGGAGGTGTGGTGTGTGGGCTAAAAGAACGAAGGAGGTCAACATAGATATAAGAAAGAAGTTGTTAAGAAGGAATGGCTATGGAAAAATAGACAAGCTAATGGGAAAGAAAGGGAGGAAGTGAAGTGGGGATAAGAGAGAGAGAGAGAGTATGCAAGGAAAGACGACTGTGAATGTAGAGAAGCCGTGTAGAGAACTGCGTACATAAAGAATGGATAACGGAGTGAAGAGGGGGATGGATGGTTAGTTACGAGGGGATAATAAAAGCGAGACGGAGGAGGAGATGTCAGGAGTCTCCTTCCCTTACTTGGTGTGCAGAGTGTAATGTGTGGGTGCTTTCTCTCCGTTACTTGCCCTATAACATTCTAACCCCCTCTCCCCTCCCTCCTTTACCCCCTTCCCTCCCCCACTACCATCACCCGTAACAACCCTCTTTCCCCCACCACCACCACCAGTTCACCTCACTTCACTATCTGTTCTTCTAGAGTCCCCCCTCGCTCCTCTCTCTCTCTCTCTCTTTTCCTATGTTTTTTTTTTTTTCTTTAGCTCTGCTTTGGTTTGAGCGCTATATTTTATCTTCTTCACATGTAGTTTGTGTTATCCTTTTCTCGTTCAGTTCTGATATCTGGTCCACATTATATGTTATCATTTGATGTATTATGTTATCATTTGATGTATTATGTTATCATTTGATGTATTATGTTATCATTTGATGTATTATGTTATCATTTGAATGTATTATGTTATCATTTGATGTATTATGTTATCATTTGATGTATTATGTTATCATTTGATGTATTATGTTATCATTTGATGTATTATGTTATCATTTGATGTATTATGTTATCATTTGATGTATTATGTTATCATTTGATGTATTATGTTATCATTTGATGTATTATGTTATCATTTGATGTATTATGTTATCATTGGATTATCTTAAGAGTCTGTAGCAATGATTCTGAAATCTCAGAATGATTCGAGTTGGTCACACTGTACTCGCTTAGTTGTATTCGGCAGGGGTCGATTCACAGCTCTTGGCCCCCGCCCGTCAACTTTCGTTCTTGCTGATTACTGGCCTCCAGGGCGGGATCGTACCTACTCTTGAAGCCGTGGATGGCATTATCCTTGTTTGGGACCACCAGTGCCTGTTGTGTGCGTCAAGGTCGTCCTCGGGTTCTTGGTCCCCATAAGGGATCTACAGAAGTGTGGCGAGGAGTTGTTCTTAGCTACAGAATCCTCTCTAGAGGTCCAGAGGCCTTTCCTTAGCCATGGACATCTTACCTGAGCTCCAGAGAGGTCTTACCTGAGCTCCAGAGAGGTCTTACCTGAGCTCCAGAGAGGTCTTACCTGAGCTCCAGAGAGGTCTTACCTGAGCTCCAGAGAGGTCTTACCTGAGCTCTAGAGAGGTCTTACCTGAGCTCTAGAGAGATCGTACCTAAGCTCTACAGAGGTCTTCTCTTAGGTACAATGGTGTGACAAGTGGTGTTATTTAGGCGACATGGGTGGGTGGGTCTGCCTTCCCACTGGCAGAGGGGGGAGGTCTTCCCACTGGCAGAGGGGGGAGGTCTTCCCACTGGCAGAGGGGGGAGGTCTTCCCACTGGCAGAGGGGGGAGGTCTTCCCACTGGCAGAGGGGGGAGGTCTTCCCACTGGCAGAGGGGGGAGGTCTTCCCACTGGCAGAGGGGGGAGGTCTTCCCACTGGCAGAGGGGGAGTCTTCCCACTGGCAGAGGGGAGGTCTTCCCACTGGCAGAGGGGGAGGTCTTCCACTGGCAGAGGGGAGGTCTTCCCACTGGCAGAGGGAGGTCTTCCCACTGGCAGAGGGGAGGTCTTCCCACTGGCAGAGGGGAGGTCTTCCCACTGGCAGAGGGGAGGTCTTCCCACTGGCAGAGGGGGGAGGTCTTCCCACTGGCAGAGGGGGGAGGTCTTCCCACTGGCAGAGGGGGGAGGTCTTCCCACTGGCAGAGGGGGGAGGTCTTCCCACTGGCAGAGGGGGGAGGTCTTCCCACTGGCAGAGGGGGGAGGTCTTCCCACTGGCAGAGGGGGGAGGTCTTCCCACTGGCAGAGGGGGGAGGTCTTCCCACTGGCAGAGGGGGGAGGTCTTCCCACTGGCAGAGGGGGTTTGAGGACTCACACATGGACCCTCGGCGACGGCACGCGAACTCTCGAATAATAATATATTATGCAAGAATCTTAGCACGTTATAGAGGGCATGTGGTGAGGGTGGTAGTGGCTTGTGTGTTGGTAGTGGCTTGTGTGTTGGTAGTGGCTTGTGTGTTGGTAGTGGCTTGTGTGTTGATAGTGGCTTGTGTGTTGAGTAGAAGAGACTGGTGTAGTGGGTGGTTGTAGAGAGAGAGAGAGAAATGACCTCTTGTGTGATGTCCGTGGGGTATGGTAGTGGTGATGGTGGGTGTGGTTGTGGTGGTAGTGGTGTGTGGGTGTGGTTGTAGTGGTGTGTGTGGGTGGTGGTAGTGGTGATGATGGTAGTAGTGGTGATGATGGTAGTAGTGGTGATGATGGAAGTAGTGGTGAGTCTGGTACAGCCCAGCAGGTGCAGTATCAGGACAGGGCGGCTGCATTAAGGGCCTTGTAAGCCCTAAGACTAAGAGGGATAAGCCCTTTGGTTATTGCCAAGCTTTAATACAGCCCTCCAACAATGAAAGTTTGAAACCTATCAGAAAATTCATTCCCTTGTAATTGATTTGAATCCAAGGACTCAAGTTTTTTTTCACAATTTCAGAAAAATTTCATAAATTCCGTCCTCGAGGGTGATGGACTGATTACATCTCTACTACAACTACTACTACTACAACTACTCTCTCTGTATTCGACTGAAGAAGCCTACCATGTAGGCGAAACCTTTCGAAATAAAGATATCTAACTCTTGCACAGTTGTCTTACCAATATCATTATTACAGTGCTAGTGTACAGACCTGCCAGGCATGTGTTTAATAGTTACAATACCTGTCCCATTAAAACACTACGTCTTCCACCGTCTCCAGTATTTATTTCTATATTGGATACATAGACACTGCTTGATGACACGTCTCCAAGAGAGGGATATCCCGAGTGTTGTATATGTGTCCTACTCTCAATAATATCAGGTAGAAAGTTTGTTGCTAAGAAGAAGTATACAAACCAAGAATTGATGTCCTTACACTTTGGGAAAGGAAGAGGCTGTCCAGAGGCTGGGGCTTTTACTTATCTACAATTATCCCCGAGTATTGCTGTGTGTACTCGCCTGTATGTGGTTGCAGAGGTCGATTCACAGCTCCTGGCCCCTCCTCTTCGCTGGTCGCTACTAGGTCCACTCTCTCCCTGCTCCATGATCTTCATCGTGTGTGTCTGTGTGTGTGTATATGTGTGTCTGTGTCTGTGTATCTGTGTGATCAGTCCATCAATCTTGAGGGACTGTGATTACCTCAAATTCCTTCTGATCTTCAACCATTCTTCTCTGTATTGGACTGATGAAGCCACTGTGTGGCGAAACGTTGCCACAATAAAGATACCCAAGTGTTGCACAAGTGTCTTAATTCATCATCAGTTGAGTCTCCAGTGTAAACACAGAGTCTGAATTTGGTTGGATCATGTGTTGCTGGCTTTGAGCAGGATCATGACTGCCTGGCCCAGGTCTTCCTGACCTGACTGCCTGGCCCAGGTCTCCCTGACCTGACTGCCTGGCCCAGGTCTCCCTGACACGATAGTTTCGTAGCGTCAAGCGAGACCCGTCACGATCTGGTTTCAGGTCCTGCGGAAAGGTCAGTAGCCAGACCTGTAAGTTGGTCCACCCAGCGACCTACAAGCAGATTTTTCTCTCACCAGACAAGAACACATCTGTTGTACTCACCTGTTTGTGGTTGAAGGGGTCGATTCACAGCTCCTGGCCCCGCCTCTTTGCTAGTCGCTACGAGGTCCACTGTCTCCCTGTTCCATGAGCTTTATCGTACCTCTTTTTAAAGCTATGTATGATTCCTACCTACACTAGATCACTTTCCAGATCGTTCCACTTCCTGACAAACTCTTGACTGAAAAAATACTTCCTAACATCACTGTGACTCATCTGAGTTTGCACCTTCCGGTTGTGACCTCTTGTAGCTATGTCACATCTCTGGAACATTGTGCGCGTAGTGTTTAATTAGCCGAATTGGTCAATTAGGCCTAACTGGTCGAATTGGTTAATTAGGCCTAACTGACCGAATTGGTCAATTAGGCCTAACTGGTCGAATTGGTTAATTAGGCCTAACTGACCGAATTGATAAATTAGGCCTAACTGGCCTAATTAACCTTTCATGGTTTAACGTATATTTTTCACTGAAAATAGTATAATTTCTTTTTTTTTTTTACTCTATAGCAAACTTAGAAATCTTGCCTAATCTTAACTTAATTTATTCTTAATTCTTCTAGAAATAAAATATCAAAGATCAGATTAATTTTATTTAATAATAATTAAAATTTATGTATTTTTTTAGCTATGCTCGAACTAATTTTCACAAATTTATTGCATAAACCAATTTTTATTATTTAGCAAAAATAACCCTTGCTTATATATATATATATATATATATATATATATATATATATATATATATATATATATATATTCGAAATAAAGATACCTAACTGTTGCACAGTTGTCTTACCAATATATATATATATATATATATATATATATATATATATATATATATATATATAAAAAACTGGCCGTCTCCCACCAAAGCAGGGTGACCTGAAAAATAATAAACACTTTCACCATCATTCACTCCATCACTGTCTTGCTAGAGGTGTGCCGATACCACAGTTCAGATGACCCACCAAACTAGAATATCTCCAGCCTTACCCTCCTTCAGAGTGCAGGCACTGTACTTCCCACCTCCAGGACTTAAGTCCAGCTAACCGCTTTCCCTGAATTCCTTCACAAACGTTACCTTGCTCTCACTCCAACAGCTCAAGTTTTAAAAACCGTTTGCCTCCCCTCCTAACATGCTTACACACGTCTGTTGGATGTCCAAGCCCCTCACACACAAAACCGCCTTTACCCTCCCCCCCCTACCCTCCAACCTTTCTTAGGGCGTTCCTTCAACTACAGATTTATACATCCTCCAAGTCATCTTATTTTTTGCTCCATCCTCACTAACTGTCCAAGCCACCTCAACAACCCTTTCTCAGTCCTCTGAATAATAATTCAGCAACCCCGCACAACCGCCTATCTCCAAGCTACGAATTCTCTGCATAATATTTACACCATGCATTGCCCTCAGACACGACATCATCATTGCCTCCAGCCTTTTCCTTGTTGCAACATTCACAACCCATGCTTCACACCCATATAAGAGTTTTGGAACCACTATACTCTCATACATTCCCCGTTTTGCCTCCGTGGATGACGTTCCTTGTCTACGTATATGCCTCACTGCACCACTTAGATTTTTCCTCTCGTCAGTTCTGTGGTTCACCTCATCCTGCATAGACCCATCCGCCGGCAAGTCTACTCCCGAATATCTGAACACATTCACTTCCTCTATACTCCCTCCTCCTAATCTGATATCTAGTCGTTCATTTCCTAAATCGTTTGTTACTCTCATCACCTTGTTTTTTATTGTGCTCACTTTTAATTTCCTTCTTTTAAATTTCCTCCCAAGTTCGTCCACCAACCTTTACAACTTCTCTTCAGAATCTTCCAAAAGCACAGTGTCATTGGCAAAAAGCAACTGTGACAACTTTCACTTTGTATTGGATTTTATACATTTTAATTCCACGCCCTCTCATTTATATATATATATATATATATATATATATATATATATATATATATATATATATATATATATACTGTAATTTTCTCTCCTCCCCTATACCTTTAGTCTCACGTGAAAGCACTGAGGATCTTGAACTTTTGGCATCATGTCTTTCATGACTCGATCCTTGACACCATACCTTGCACCATCCCTGGCACCTTCCTTGGAACCTTCCCTGGCACCTTCCTTGTAACCTCCCTGGCACCTTCCTTGGCACCATCCCTGGCACTTTCCTTGGCACCATCCCTGGCACCTTTCTAGGCACCTTGGCACCTTCCCTGGCACCTTCCTTGGCACCATCCCTGGCACCTTCCTTGGCACCATCCCTGGCACCTTTCTAGGCACCTTGGCACCTTCCCTGGCACCTTCCTTGGCACCATCCCTGGCACCTTCCTTGGCACCATCCTTGGCACCATCCCTGGCACTTTCCTTGGCACCATCCTTGGCACTTTCCTTGGCACCATCCCTGGCACCATCCCTGGCACCTTCCTTGGCACCTTCCCTGGCACCTTCCTTGGCACCATCCCTGGCACTTTCCTTGGCACCATCCCTGGCACTTTCCTTGGCACCATCCCTGGCACCTTCCTTGGCACTTTCCCTGACTCTTCTCCCTCATCTGGTTTTCTTAACTAGATAAATACCAAAAAGACAATTAAAAATGTAAATATAGCTTAGTGATCTGTTTGTTTCTGAAAGACTTTAAGGATTTTTTAAGGGGTTTGTTTACTAAGTCGGAATGTCAATTTAAAACTGCCTTAGTCCCTGCATTCCTTAAACACTACTTTTCCCTCTTTTTCCTCTCCCTTTTTCTACTTTTCTTTCTCGTTTCCATCCTCTCCCCCCTTTTTTTTACGTCATTCCTTTCCCCTTTCCTTCCCTCTTTCCCCTCCTCCCAACCATGGAGTCCACAAGTTACACATGTTACACAAGTTACACATGTCTTAATTCATCATGGAGCACCTTACCCCAGCCATGGGTGTCTGGAATAGCCTCATGTTAAGCACGTAAGTTCCCCAGTCTTCTAATAACATGTTTATTTTTCCACTATAATCTACCTTGTCCATAATTACTATCGCATTTGCTTTGTTTGTTTGGTAAGGTGAAGTCCAGGATCTTTCCTTAATTCATGGTATAACTTAACAAATCTTTGAGGACAATTGTGTTGTAGAGGTCTGACCTTTGCTCACACCTCAACAACACTATTGTCATCAGAGATTTGTGGAAAAATGAACATGTTATTAGAATACGAAAGAACTTACGGGCCTCTAAATTCCCAAACAACTCCAGGATTGCTGGGAGGGTAACCTCTGAGGCTGCCGTACCTGATGAACCTTTAATGGAATACTTGACGATATCCTCACCACCCTACTGAAGTCTCCAGCTCAGACTGACACACTTCAACACTGAGCCCCATCCAGTGTGATGGAATATGACAGAAAAATATCTAGCTTTTTCTCCCATTATGTAAATGTCATTAAGAGTACGACAGCACACTGCTGGTGTTTCCACTGTGTTATGTATAAGAGGGTAGCAACACTGCTGGTGTTCCCACTGTGTTATGTATAAGAGTTTAGCAACACTGCTGGTGTTCCCACTGTGTTATGTATAAGAGGGTAGCAACACTGCTGGTGTTCCCACTGTGTTATGTATAAGAGTTTAGCAACACTGCTGGTGTTCCCACTGTGTTATGTATAAGAGGGTAGCAACACTGCTGGTGTTCCCACTGTGTTATGTATAAGAGGGTAGCAACACACTGCTGGTGTTTCCACTGTGTTATGTATAAGAGGGTAGCAACGCACTGCTGGTGTTCCCACTGTGTTGTGTATAAGAGGGTAGCAACACTGCTGGTGTTCCCACTATGTTATGTATAAGAGGGTAGCAACACTGCTGGTGTTCCCACTGTGTTGTGTATAAGAGGGTAGCAACACTTCTGGTGTTCCCACTGTGTTATGTATAAGAGGGTAGCAACACTGCTGGTGTTCCCACTGTGTTATGTATAAGAGGGTAGCAACACTGCTGGTGTTCCCACTGTGTTATGTATAAGAGGGTAGCAACACACTGCTGGTGTTTCCACTGTGTTATGTATAATTGGGTAGCAACGCACTGCTGGTGTTCCCACTGTGTTGTGTATAAGAGGGTAGCAACACTGCTGGTGTTCCCACTGTGTTGTGTATAAGAGGGTAGCAACACTGCTGGTGTTTCCACTGTGTTATGTATAAGAGGGTAGCAACACACTGCTGGTGTTTCCACTGTGTTATGTATAAGAGGGTAGCAACACTGCTGGTGTTCCCACTGTGTTATGTATAAGAGGGTAGCAACACTGCTGGTGTCCCCACTGTGTTATGTATAAGAGGGTAGCAACACTGCTGGTGTTCCCACTGTGTTATGTATAAGAGGGTAGCAACACTGCTGGTGTTTCCACTGTGTTATGTATAAGAGGGTAGCAACACTGCTGGTGTTCCCACTGTGTTATGTATAAGAGGGTAGCAACACACTGCTGGTGTTTCCACTGTGTTATGTATAAGAGGGTAGCAACACTGCTGGTGTTCCCACTGTGTTATGTATAAGAGGGTAGCAACACTGCTGGTGTTCCCACTGTGTTATGTATAAGAGGGTAGCAACACACTGCTGGTGTTCCCACTGTGTTATGTATAAGAGGGTAGCAACACACTGCTGGTGTTTCCACTGTGTTATGTATAAGAGGGTAGCAACACTGCTGGTGTTTCCACTGTGTTATGTATAAGAGGGTAGCAACACACTGCTGGTGTTTCCACTGTGTTATGTATAAGAGGGTAGCAACATTGCTGGTGTATTCATTTTTGCTAAGCAAAAGAAAAAATAGCAAAAAGTCACATATTACTGAATATGTAACATCAGGTAACTGTTTTTTTAGAAAGACAACCAAATACAACAGCGTAGATTTATTTGTAGTTCTTGCAGGTGGTGGTGGTGGTACTTGTAGATTTATTTGTAGTTGTTGTAGATAGTGGTGGTGGTGGTGGTTGTTGTAGATTTATTTGTAGTTGTTGTAGGTGGTGGTGGTGGTTGTTGTAGATTTATATGTAGTTGTTGTAGGTAGTGGTGGTGGTGGTTGTAGATTTATTTGTAGTTGTTGTAGATAGTGGTGGTGGTTGTAGATTTATTTGTAGTTGTAGGTAGTGGTGGTGGTGGTGGTTGTTGTAGATTTATTAGTTGTTGTAGGTGTGTGTGGTTGTTGTAGATTTTATTTGTAGTTTTTTGGTTGATAGGTTTTTGTGGTGAGTGGTGGTATGGTGGGTTGTGAGATTTATTGATTGAATTTCCGTGGCAGGAGTGAAAATGAAGGATGAAGAGAAGGAAGAAGGGAGGGAAGGAAGGAGGGAGGGAAGGAGAACGGAAGAAGGGTGGGGGGGAGAGTGGGAGGGTTAGAGTGCGTTGAACCAGGAAGCTTCACCACACTCACACTAACCACCACTATACCGGCTGTCACCTCCACCATCTGCTGCTCCTGCTGCTGCCGTTCCTCCTGCTGCTTCCGTTTTGATCCTTCTCCTGTTTCTTTTGTTGGTACTGTTCTATTCCTGTTGGTATTGCTGGTACCGTACCCTTCTTTCCCTGTTGTGTTGCTGTTGAAATGCTGTTTCGGCAGCTACGAACTCTACGTCTCATTATCATTAACATCATTATCATTAACATCATTATCATGATTAACATCATCATGTTTAACATTATCATCATTAACATCATTATTATTATCATCATTATTATTATCATAGTACAGGTGAATTACGTATAAGAACGACACAAAAACGTAAGAGCTTCACATTACCCCTACTGTAGCCCTGCTGTAGGCCTAGGCTCAGTGAAACTATCAGGCCTACTTGCCTTCTTTTGTGAGGTATTTTTATCCCTGAGAGAATGTTAATTTTTGGACAAAAGTACAGAATAATTTCACACCTAGAAGCCTGCTACCTGCCCTGGCAGTAGCCTGTTACCTGCCGTGGCAGTAGCCTGTTACCTGCCGTGGCAGTAGCCTGCTACCTGCCCTGGCAGTAGCCTGCTACCTGCCCTGGCAGTAGCCTGCTACCTGCCCTGGCAGTAGCCTGCTACCTGCCCTGGCAGTAGCCTGCTACCTGCCCTGGCAGTAGCCTGCTACCTGCCCTGGCAGTAGCCTGCTACCTGCCCTGGCAGTAGCCTGCTACCTGCCGTGGCAGTAGCCTGCTACCTGCCGTGGCAGTAGCCTGCTACCTGCCGTGGCAGTAACCTGCTACTTGCCGTGGCAGTAACCTGCTACTTGCCGTGGCAGCAGCCTGCTACCTGCCGTGGCAGTAGCCTCCTACCTGCAGTGGAAGTAGCCTGCTACCTGCCGTGGTAGTAACCTGCTACTTGCCGTGGTAGTAGCCTGCTAACTGCCGTGGCAGTAGCCTCTTACCTATCGTGGTAGTAGCCTGCTACCTGCCGTGGTAGTAGCCTGCTACCTGCCGTGGTAGTAGCCTGCTACCTGCCGTGGTAGTAGCCTGCTACCTGCCGTGGTAGTAGCCTGCTACCTGCCGTGGTAGTAGCCTGCTACCTGCCGTGGTAGTAGCCTGCTACCTGCCGTGGTAGTAGCCTGCTACCTGCCGTGGTAGTAGCCTGCTACCTGCCGTGGCAGTAGCCTGCTACCTGCCGTGGTAGTAGCCTGCTACCTGCCGTGGCAGTAGCCTGCTACCTGCCGTGGTAGTAGCCTGCTACCTGCCGTGGTAGTAGCCTGCTACCTGCCGTGGCAGTAGCCTGCTACCTGCCGTGGTAGTAGCCTGCTACCTGCCGTGGTAGTAGCCTCCTACCTGCCGTGGTAGTAGCCTGCTACCTGCCGTGGCAGTAGCCTGCTAACTGCCGTGGCAGTAGCCTCCTACCTATCGTGGTAGTAGCCTGCTACCTGCCGTGGTAGTAGCCTGCTACCTGCCGTGGTAGTAGCCTGCTACCTGCCGTGGCAGTAGCCTGCTACCTGCCGTGGTAGTAGCCTGCTACCTGCCGTGGTAGTAGCCTGCTACCTGCCGTGGTAGTAGCCTCCTACCTGCCGTGGTAGTAGCCTGCTACCTGCCGTGGTAGTAGCCTGCTACCTGCCGTGGCAGTAGCCTGCTACCTGCCGTGGCAGTAGCCTCCTACCTGCCGTGGCAGTAGCCTCCTACCTGCCGTGGTAGTAGCCTCCTACCTGCCGTGGTAGTAGCCTCCTACCTGCCGTGGTAGTAGCCTCCTACCTGCCGTGGTAGTAGCCTCCTACCTGCCGTGGAAGTATCCCCTAACAGTCGTAGAAGGTACATACCTGTTCAAGAGAGTGCGTGGAGTGTGAGGTGCTACAAGAGTGCGTGGAGTGTGAGGTGCTACAAGAGTGCGTGGAGTGTGAGGTGCTACAAGAGTGCGTGGAGTGTGAGGTGCTACAAGAGTGCGTGGAGTGTGAGGTGCTACAAGTGTGAGGAGTGCAAGGTGGAGTGTGAGGTGCTACAAGAGTGCGTGGAGTGTGAGGTGCTACAAGAGTGCGTGGAGTGTGAGGTGCTACAAGAGTGCGTGGAGTGTGAGGTGCTACAAGAGTGCGTGGAGTGTGAGGTGCTACAAGAGTGCGTGGAGTGTGAGGTGCTACAAGAGTGCGTGGAGTGTGAGGTGCTACAAGGCAAGGCGTTGTCCCTCTCTCTGACCTTGCAAGGTTTAGACTCGTGGTTCACCTGGAATGTCTTTAATTTCACAGAGAGAGAGAGAGAGAGAGAGAGAGAGAGAGGGGGGGGATGGATGGATAGATGGATGGATAGGTTTTAACTGACGGTGGATTTACCACTCTCATAGGTAGTAGGTTGGTAAACAGCAACCCTCAAGGATGGCATTCTCTCTTTCTCTCTCTCTCTCCTTCATTATTTCCGGGTGAAAGCTGCACATGAACCAGTTTTTCATGGGAAATTATGGGTGAAAAAGCAAGACCTGCTCAACTTTCTTTTAAGAAAATACGCAAAGGAGAAAGGGAGGAGAGAGAGAGAGAGGGAGGGAGAGGGGGGGAGGGGGAAAAGGCACCAAAGCACGTTCACGCATGAATTAAGAAGCCTGGTACACACGACGGAAGTAACAGAAGCTTCTTTTTACGTTAACAACAGTAAGGTCTGTTTAACAGGCTGTTGGTATGGGCGTGTGCGTGCATGTGTGCGTTCGTGGGGGGTACGCACGTACGTACATGTGTGCGTGTGGTGGGATGGGGCGTGTGCTCACCTGCTTGTGTGTGCGCGCATATTTACCAACCCCCACCACCCACAACTTATGGCCAGAATATACTGTGTATATGCCAGACCACACGCGTATATACGCCAGGCTACACACGCGTATATACGCCAGGCTAAACACGCGTATATACGCCAGGCTACACACGCGTATATACGCCAGGCTACACACGCGTATATACGCCAGGCTACACGCGTATATACGCCGGCTACACGCGTATATACGCCAGGCTACACACGCGTATATACGCCAGGCTACACACGCGTATATACGCCAGGCTACACACGCGTATATACGCCAGGCTACACACGCGTATATACGCCAGGCTACACACGCGTATATACGCCAGGCTACACACGCGTATATACGCCAGGCTACATGTGTAAATACGCCAGGCTACACACGCGTATATACGCCAGGCTACACGTGTAAATACGCTGGTTTATCAAGGGCAAAAGTTACAGTTCCGTGGCTGGGACAATTCTCAGGTAACCCACAATAACATGAACAATTCTTAGGTAACCCACAATACCATGAACAATTCACAGGTAACCCACAATACCATGAACAATTCACAGGCAACCCACAATACCGTGGCTGGAACAATTCACAGGTAATCCACAATACCATGAACAACTCACAGGTAATCCACAATACCATGAAAAATTCACAGGTAATCCACAATACCATTAACAAGTCTCGGATAACCCACAGTACCATGAACAATTCTCAGGTAACCCACAGTACCGTGGCCGGAACAATTAACAGGTAACCCACAATACACTGGCTGGAATAATTCTCACGTAACCTAAACGTGGGATAAATAGGGCACTTCAGACAAGGTTTCGGTCCGTTTTTACCGCTTCCCTCCCCACTACTCCCTCCCCTCCAATCTTCCACCCCTGCCCCTCCACGTCTTTATCCCTCGTTCACCCCCTCCCTCCCACCTCAGCCTGCTACTTATTTCACTGTAAAGTGGGTATTAACGAGGATTTTGAGTCACGCCCCCTCTTATAATAACACGTTATTATGATAGTAGTGGAGTGGGGGGTTATTAGGGGGGGTTGGAAGGATTGGTGTTAGAGAACCCGTATGATGTGTTGCAGGCTGATGGGGTGGCAGGCTGGCTGGATTGCTGGCTGGTTGGGAGGCTGGCTGGCTGGTTGGTTGAGTGGCAGGCTAGCTGGGTGGCAGGCTGGCTGGCTGGGTGGCAGGCTGGTTGGATTGCTGGCTGGCTGGGTTGCAGGCTGGTTGAGTGGCAGGCTGGCTGGGTCGCAGACTGGCTGGGTCGCAGGCTGGCTGGGTTGCTGGGTTGCTGGCTGGCTGGGTTGCTGGCTGGTTGGTTGAGTGGCAGGCTAGCTGGGTGGCAGGCTAGCTGGGTGGCAGGCTGGCTGGGTTGCAGGCTGGTTGGGAAGTAGGTTGACTGAGTTTGTCGTTTAAGTTGGTTAACCCATTATATGTGGTTTCACGTTGAACGGGGTGTCGTGCTGAAGGGGGTGTGGCGTTGAACGGGGTGTCGTGCTGAAGGGGGTGTGGCGTTGAACGGGGTGTCGTGCTGAAGGGTGTGTGGCGTTGAATGGGGTCGTAGATATACAGGCGAATGGTACTGTACGTGGGCGGGGTAGCTGGTATTTGCACTGGTTCAATGGCAAGTGGATGGAACAAGCAACAGCAACAAACAAAAGCAGCAGCAGGAGCAGCAATAACAGCAACAACAACAGTCTGAAAACAACTTTCACCTGATAGCGCCTTTAGTCTCCTTTTGTCTCGTAAAGGCAAAAACTGGCATTAGTTTTGTTCCAGTGGAGTCCTTTTAAGTGGTAAGGGAGCCTGAAGAATGTTAGGAAGGGGCTACACTTACCTCAGCTCCTGAGCCTCCACCTGACTGATCAACCTGGTGACTGAGTACATAAACATTTCTCTCTCTCTCTCTCTCTCTCTCTCTCTCTCTCTCTCTCTCTCTCTCTCTCTCTCTCTCTCTCTCTCTCTCTAGAAAGTGCTCTTTCTCTTACAGCAGGTGATATGTATGCCCTACACTGTGTGACGTCTATGCTCTGCTGGTGACTTCAACCAGACATCAGGCAGTGATCCATGCATGATGCGTCTCCTGCGGGCCCATTGGATGGCTTTCAGACATGATGAATTCGGAACAGTGGAATGTAACTATGAGGCAGAAGATGCAACACTAACGTATGCAATTATTTTTTCTCAAATAGATTTATAGCAGAATGGAATACACTTCCGGTGAATGTTGCAAATGCAAAGACAACACAGTCATTCATGAACCAGTTGGACAAGCACATTGCAAGTATAGGCTCCAGTTAGGTACATTTTGCCCTAGTGGCAGGAGTCACCAGAGCCTCAGGATCACATGCTTGGTATAAATCAGTGGAGATGGCTAGGCCAGCCCAAAAGTTTTGTATTGTCATTTTCTCTAAAAGGTATGGTATATATTTTCCTTTTTTTTTATGGTGGCAGTGGTCGGAGGGAGTGAAGGGTGGGGAGAGAACCTTCTGTTTTATTTCCCCTTCACTCACACACTCTTAATCTAAGCAGTAAATAGTTCACGGGAGCCTGGGTGTGGACAGTCAAGTCCTTCGCAATCTATCTTTCCCAATGTACATTCTCTCTCTCTCTCTCTCTCTCTCTCTCTCTCTCTCTATCTCTCTCTCTCTCTCTATTCTCTCTTCTCTCTCTATCTCTCTTCTTCTTTTCTTCGTCATATAATTTAACTTGCGTGCGGTGATTGCTGTTGTGTCATGCTTTGTTTGGCCTACGTGTTGTATTTGCTGCGCTTATTGTATTTGGTGTAAGTATTCTGTTGTGTTCTTTTGCGTCATGAGATGAATGTGTGAGAGTAGGAGGGAGAGTTTTACATACACAGTGCACGTGGGAGGCAGGCAGACTGGCAGCAGTGTAACGGTGTTGGTAGCATGGTAGTGGTACGTTGGCAGACACACTATGTTGGTGGTGATTGTAGGCTATGTGGTGGTGGTCTGCGTGGCGGCGGCAGCACCATCACCACCACCACCACCACCACCACCACCAGCAGGTCCCACCTGACCAACAGGTTCCTGCTCGGCTTGACTTGTTCCCACCACCATCGCCAGCCACCATCATCACTACCAATACCATCCACCACCATCGCCAGCAACCATCATCACTA
Organism: Cherax destructor; assembly: GCA_009830355.1. NCBI lineage: Eukaryota > Metazoa > Arthropoda > Malacostraca > Decapoda > Parastacidae > Cherax > Cherax destructor. The sequence continues at coordinate 88,904 of WNWK01001584.1, read as the reverse complement.
CCAATACCATCCACCACCATCGCCAGCCACCATCATCACTACCAATACCATCCACCACCATCGCCAGCCACCATCATCACTACCAATACCATCCACCACCATCGCCAGCCACCATCATCACTACAAATACCATCCACCACCATCGCCAGCCACCATCACTACCAATACCATCCACCACCATCGCCAGCCACCACCATCACTACCAATACCATCAACCACCATCGCCAGCCACCACCATCACTACCAATACCATCCACCACCATCACTACCAGTACCATCCACCACCATCACTACCAGTACCACCCACCACCATCATTACCAGTACCACCCACCACCATCACCAACCATCACCATCACTACCAATACCACCTACCACCATCACTACCAATACCACCTACCACCATCACTACCAATACCACCCACCACCATCACTACCAATACCACCCACCACCATCACTACCAATACCACCCACCACCATCACTACCAATACCACCCACCACCATCACTACCAATACCACCCACCACCATCACTACCAATACCACCCACCACCATCACTACCAATACCACCCACCACCATCACTACCAATACCACCCACCACCATCACTACCAATACCACCCACCACCATCACTACCAATACCACCCACCACCATCACCACCTCTTCAACGACTAACTTGTCCAGGTCATTCCAATTCCTGTTCACTCTGAAGTAGAATAAATACTTAACATCCGTGTGACTCGTTTCTCTCTAACTCCCAATTGTGCCCTTGTGTACCTGATTTCCGCCTTACTAACACACACACACACACACACACATACACGCACGCGAAACCATAGGTCATTCTACTGTGTGTGTGTGTAGGGAGGGGTGGTCATAGTGACACAGTGACATAAACAGAGATATACTAGTGTTGAAGAATGACAAGGTAAGTATTCTACGTGTGGGATAGGTGTGGGTGGTGGTGGCAGTGGTGGTGTTGGTGGTGGCAGTGGTGGTGTTGGTGGTGGCAGTGGTGGTGGTCAACACTAAGTTCAGGGGTGGCCCTCCATGCATGATAACACAGTGTACGAGGTGGGCAAACCTGGCTGCCGCCTTGTTGTCCTCCAGCCCTGGTCTCCCACACTACCATCCTGAATCTTTCCTCTCCCAGCACCTCTTAACCTCTTCCTTCCTCCTCATCGTCACCTCGTAATCACTTCACTCTTCACCTTGACGTCTACCCAAGAAGGCGTAGGGGAGAATGCAGTGCCGGACTATCAGAGGAGTTTAGTGGCGTGGGGACATAGCTTTTCCGCCTCCTCCCTCCCCCCTCCCTCCTCCCCTTAATTCTCTCAGCGCCTGGGGTGTAATCTGCGCAGCATCCAGCATCTCTGCTACACATCTTGATGCTAACTTGTTCTTTACGACTTGCATCAAGACGTGGGTTGTGTTGGTGGTGGGTTGTAGTGGTGGTGGGTTGTAGTGGTGGTGGGTTGTAGTGGTGGTGGGTTGTGTTGGTGGTGGGTTGTATGTTGGTGGTGGGTTGTATGTTGGTGGTGGGTTGTATGTTGGTGGTGGGTTGTAGTGGTGGTGGGTTGTGTGGTGGTGGTGGGTTGTGTGGTGGATTGTAGTGGTGGTGGGTTGTAGTGGTGGTGGGTTGTAGTGGTGGTGGGTTGTAGTGGTGGTGGGTTGTGGTGGTGGGTTGTGGTGGGGGTTGTGGTGGTGGTGGGTGGTTGGTGGTGGGTTGTAGTGGTGGTGGGTTGTGTTGGTGGTGGGTTGTAGTTGTGGTGGGTGGTGGGTTGTGTTGGTGGTGGGTTGTAGTGGTGGTGGGTTGTGTTGGTGGTGGGTTGTAGTGGTGGTGGGTTGTGTTGGTGGTGGGTTGTAGTGGTGGTGGTGGGTTGTAGTGGTGGTGGGTTGTATGTTGGTGGTGGGTTGTATGTTGGTGGTGGGTTGTAGTGGTGGTGGTGGGTTGTGTTGGTGGTGGGTTGTAGTGGTGGTGGGTTGTGTTGGTGGTGGGTTGTAGTGGTGGTGGGTTGTGTTGGTGGTGGGTTGTATGGTGGATTGTAGTGGTGGTGGGTTGTAGTGGTGGTGGGTTGTGTGTTGGTGGTAGATTGTAGTGGTGGTGGGTTGTGTGTGTGGAATTGTAGTGGTGGTGGGTTGTGTGTTGGTGGTAGATTGTGTGGTTGGTTGTGTGGTGGTGGGATTGTAGTGGTGGTGGGTTGTGTGTTGGTGGTAGATTGTAGTGGTGGTGGGTTGTGTGGTGAATTGTAGTGGTGGTGGGTTGTGTGTTGGTGGTAGATTGTAGTGGTGGTGGGTTGTGTGGTGGATTGTAGTGGTGGTGTGTTGTGTGTTGGTGGTAGATTGTAGTGGTGGTGGGTTGTGTGGTGGATTGTAGTGGTGGTGGGTTGTGTGTTGGTGGTAGATTGTAGTGGTGGTGGGTTGTGTGTTGGTGGTAGATTGTAGTGGTGGTGGGTTGTGTGGTGGTGGTGGGTTGTGTGTTGGATTGTAGTGGTGGTGGGTTGTAGTGGTGGTGGGTTGTGTGTTGGTGGTAGATTGTAGTGGTGGTGGGTTGTGTGGTGAATTGTAGTGGTGGTGGGTTGTGTGTTGGTGGTAGATTGTAGTGGTGGGTGGTTGTGTGGTGGATTGTAGTGGTGGTGTGTTGTGTGTTGGTGGTAGATTGTAGTGGTGGTGGGTTGTGTGGTGGATTGTAGTGGTGGTGGGTTGTGTGTTGGTGGTAGATTGTAGTGGTGGTGGGTTGTGTGGTGGATTGTAGTGGTGGTGGGTTGTGTGTTGGTGGTAGATTGTAGTGGTGGTGGGTTGTGTGGTGGATTGTAGTGGTGGTGGGTTGTGTGTTGGTGGTAGATTGTAGTGGTGGTGGGTTGTGTGGTGGATTGTAGTGGTGGTGGGTTGTGTGTTGGTGGTAGATTGTAGTGGTGGTGGGTTGTGTGGTGGATTGTAGTGGTGGTGGGTTGTGTGTTGGTGGTAGATTGTAGTGGTGGTGGGTTGTGTGGTGGATTGTAGTGGTGGTGGGTTGTGTGTTGGTGGTAGATTGTAGTGGTGGTGGGTTGTGTGTTGGTGGTAGATTGTAGTGGTGGTGGGTTGTGTGGTGGATTGTAGTGGTGGTGGGTTGTGTGTTGGTGGTAGATTGTAGTGGTGGTGGGTTGTGTGGTGGATTGTAGTGGTGGTGGGTTGTGTGTTGGTGGTAGATTGTAGTGGTGGTGGGTTGTGTGTTGGTGGTAGATTGTAGTGGTGGTGGGTTGTGTGGTGGATTGTAGTGGTGGTGGGTTGTGTGTTGGTGGTAGATTGTAGTGGTGGTGGGTTGTGTGGTGGTGGTAGATTGTAGTGGTGGTGGGTTGTGTGGTGGATTGTAGTGGTGGTGGGTTGTAGTGGTGGTGGTAGATTGTAGTGGTGGTGGGTTGTGTGTTGGTGGTAGATTGTAGTGGTGGTGGGATGTGTGGTGGATTGTAGTGGTGGTGGGTTGTGTGGTGGTGGTAGATTGTAGTGGTGGTGGGTTGTGTGGTGGATTGTAGTGGTGGTGGGTTGTAGTGGTAGTGGTAGATTGTAGTGGTGGTGGGTTGTGTGGTGGTGGTAGATTGTAGTGGTGGTGGGTTGTGTGGTGGATTGTAGTGGTGGTGGGTTGTAGTGGTGGTGGTAGATTGTAGTGGTGGTGGGTTGTGTGTTGGTAGATTGTAGTGGTGGTGGGTTGTGTGGTGGATTGTAGTGGTGGTGGGTTGTAGTGGTGGTGGTAGATTGTAGTGGTGGTGGGTTGTGTGTTGGTGGTAGATTGTAGTGGTGGTGGGTTGTGTGGTGGATTGTAGTGGTGGTGGGTTGTGTGTTGGTGGTAGATTGTAGTGGTGGTGGGTTGTGTGGTGGTGGTAGATTGTAGTGGTGGTGGGTTGTGTGGTGGTGGTAGATTGTAGTGGTGGTGGGTTGTGTGGTGGATTGTAGTGGTGGTGGGTTGTAGTGGTGGGGGTTGTGTGGTGGATTGTAGTGGTGGTGGGTTGTAGTGGTGGTGGGTTGTGTGTTGGTGGTAGATTGTAGTGGTGGTGGGTTGTGTGGTGGTGGTGGGTTGTGTGGTGGATTGTAGTGGTGGTGGGTTGTAGTGGTGGTGGTGGGTTGTGTGGTGGATTGTAGTGGTGGTGGGTTGTAGTGGTAGTGGTGGGTTGTGTGGTGGATTGTAGTGGTGGTGGTGGGTTGTGTGGTGGATTGTAGTGGTGGTGGTGGGTTGTGTGGTGGATTGTAGTGGTGGTGGTGGGTTGTGTGGTGGATTGTAGTGGTGGTGGTGGGTTGTGTGGTGGATTGTAGTGGTGGTGGTGGGTTGTGTGGTGGATTGTAGTGGTGGTGGTGGGTTGTGTGGTGGATTGTAGTGGTGGTGGTGGGTTGTGTGGTGGATTGTAGTGGTGGTGGTGGGTTGTGTGGTGGATTATAGTGGTGGTGGGTTGAGAATTGTGGGGGTTGTGAGTCTTTGTTGATTTCGGACTCTTGATCCAGTGAACTGGAGATGCCCTTCCCCATTATCGGGTCAATCAGGATTACCACCCATGTCCAGGAGCTGGATTACCCTTCTTACCCTGAATGCAATGATCATAGTATTCATTCTGGTCAAGCTGGTTGTTCTCTATTACACCTCTTTCTCCTTCCCCTTTCCTCTTCATCCTCTTTTCCCTCCTCTTCCTCTTCCTTCTCTTCACTTTTCTCCACTTCATCCTTATCCTCTCACCCTCATTTTTTCACCTCTTCCATCCCTTGTCTTTTCTCTTAACTACTCCTAGCTATTGTCTATGTCTCTCTTCCTCCTCTCCCTCCCTCCTTCCTTCTTTCTTTTCCATAACTTTTCTTCCTCTATTTTTCTTCTCTTCACTACTATATCTACCCCTCCCTCTACCTGCTATATCTACCCCTCCCTCTACCTGCTATATATACCCCTCCCTCTACCTGCTATATCTTCCCCTCCCTCTACCTCCTATATCTACCCCTCCTCACCTCTATTCTACCTCACCTCCTATATCTCCTCCTCTCCTCCTATATCTCCCCTCCTCTACCTCTATCTACCCCTCCCTACTCCTATTCACCCTCCTACCTCCTATATCTACCCCTCCTCACCTCCTATATCTCCCTCCTCACCTCTATATTACCCCCTCTACCTCCTATATCTCCCTCCTCTACCTCCTATATCACCCCTCCTCTACCTCCTATTCTACCTCTCACCTCCTATCTACCCTCCTCTACCTCCTATTCTACCCCTCCTCTACCTCATATCTCCTCCTCTACCTCTATATCTACCCTCTCTCTCTACCTCATATTACCTCCCTCTACCTCCTATATACCCTCCCTCTATGCTATATCTACCTCTCCTCCAACTGCTATATCTACCCCTCCCTCTACCTGCTATATCTACCCTCCTCTACCTCTATATATTCCCTCCCTACCCTATATTTCCCTCCCTCTACCTCTATATCTACCCTCCTCTACCTCTATATATACCTCCTCTACCTCTATATCTTCTTAATCCCTCTACCTCCTATATCTACCCTCCCTCTACCTCCTATATCTACCTCTACCTCCTATATCTACCCCTCCCTCTACCTCCTATATCTACCCTCCCTCTACCTGATATCTACCCTCCCTTACCTCCTATATCTACCCCTCCCTCTACCTGCTATATCTACCCCTCCTCTACCTCCTATATCTACCCTCTTCTACCTCCTATATCTACCCTCTTCTACCTCCTATATCTACCCCTCCCTCTACCTCTATTCTACCCCTCCCTGTAACTCCTATATCTACCCTCCTCTACCTCCTATATCTACCCTCCTCTACCTCCTATATCTACCCTCCCTCTACCTCCTATATACCCCTCCCTCTACCTCCTATATCTACCCCTCCCCTACCTCCTATATCTACCCTCCCTCTACTCCTATATCTACCCTCCCTCTACCTCCTATATCTACCCTCCCTCTACCTCCTATATCTACCCCTCCCTCTACCTCCTATATCTACCCTCCCTCTACCTCCTATATCTCCCCTCCCTCTACCTCCTATATCTACCCCTCCCTCTACCTCCTATATCTACCCCTCCCTCTACCTCCTATATCTACCCCTCCCTCTACCTCCTATATCTACCCCTCCCTCTACCTCCTATATCTACCCCTCCCTCTACCTCCTATATCTACCCCTCCCTCTACCTCCTATATCTACCCCTCCCTCTACCTGCTATATCTTCCCCTCCCTCTACCTCCTATATCTACCCCTCCCTCTACCTCCTATATCTACCTCTACCTCCTATATCTACCCCTCCCTCTACCTCCTATATCTACCCCTCCCTCTACCTGCTATATCTACCCCTCCCTCTACCTCCTATATCTACCCCTCCCTCTACCTCCTATATCTACCCCTCCCTCTACCTCCTATATCTACCCCTCCCTCTACCTCCTATATCTACCCCTCCCTCTACCTCCTATATCTACCCCTCCCTCTACCTCCTATATCTACCCCTCCCTCTACCTCCTATATCTACCCCTCCTCTACCTCCTATATCTACCCCTCTCTCTACCTCCTATATCTACCCTCCCTCTACCTCCTATATCTACCCCTCCCTCTACCTCCTATATCTACCCCTCCCTCTACCTCCTATATCTACCCCTCCCTCTACCTCCTATATCTACCCCTCCCTCTACCTCCTATATCTACCCCTCCCTCTACCTCCTATATCTACCCCTCCCTCTACCTCCTATATCTACCCCTCCCTCTACCTCCTATATCTACCCCTCCCTCAACCTCCTATATCTACCCCTCCCTCTACCTCCTATATCTACCCCTCCCTCTACCTGCCATATCTACCCCTCCCTCTACCTGCTATATCTACCCCTCCCTCTACCTCCTATATCTACCCCTCCCTCTACCTCCTATATCTACCCCTCCCTCTACCTCCTATATCTACCCCTCCCTCTACCTCCTGAATGCTATAAACTTGATCGATTTCACTGCCCCTCCATATGCGGTCGCCGACTCTCTATGTGTACTCACCTATTTGTACTCACCTATTTGTGGTTGCAGGGGTCGATTCATAGCTCCTGGCCCCGCCTCTTCACTGATTGCTAGTAGGTCCTCTTCTCTCCCAGCTCCATGAGCTTTATCAAACCTCGTCTTAAAACTATGTATGGTTCCTGCCTCCACTACGTCACTTTCTAGGCTATTCCACTTCCTGACAACTCTATGACTGAAGAAATACTTCCTAACATCCCTTTGACTCATAAGAGTCTTCAACTTCCAATTGTGACCCCTTGTTTCTGTGTCCCCTCTCTGGAACATCTTGTCTCTGTGTCCCCTCTCTGGAACATCTTGTCTCTGTCTCCCCTCTCAGGAACATCTTGTCTCTGTCCACCTTATCTATCCTCGCAGTATTTTATATGTCGTTATCATGTCTTCCCTAACCCTCCTGTCCTCTAGTGTCGTCAGGCCGATTTCCCTTAACCTTTCTTCGTAGGACAATCCCCTTAGCTCTGGGACTAGTCTGGTTGCAAACCTTTGCACTTTCTATAATTTCTTGACGTGCTTGACCAGGTGTGGGTTCCAAACTGGTGCTGCATACTCCAGTATGGGCCTGACGTATATGGTGTACAGTCTTGAACGATTCCTTAGTGAGGTATTGGAACGCTATTCTTAGGGTTGCCAGCCGCCCGTATGCTGCAGCAGTTATCTGATTGATGTGTGCCTCAGGAGATGTGCTCGGTATTATACTCACCCCAAGATCTTTTTCCTTGAGTGAGGTTTGCAGTCTTTGGCCACCTAGACTATACTCTGTCTGCGGTCTTCTTTGCCCTTCCCCGATCTTCATGACTTTACATTTGGCAGGGTTAAATTCTAGGAGCCAGTTACTGGACCAGGCTTGTAGCCTGTCCAGGTCTCTTTGTAGTCCTGCCTGATCCTCGACTGATTTAATTCTTCTCATTAACTTCACATCATCTGCAAACAGTGTGTGTGTGTGTGTGTACGTAGTTACGTTCACTGTGTTGTGTTTGCAGGGATGACCAGCTGGTGTCGCCTCTTAACTCCAGCTTTCAGTGATTCATGATCTTCGGGATCCCATCACAAGTACTCTTGAAAGTGCATAGTGTTTGTCTCCAACGCTTCTGTCCCTAGTTCGTCCCACTTACTCCTCATTCTGCCGCTTATACACGTACTTCCTGACGTCCCCGTGAGTCATCTAAGTCTCCAGCAATCATTGTCCCCTGGCTTGTTCTCCTTGCATCTCACACCAGTCCCTGTCCACTCTACTTAAATTCCCCTCTGAGCATTTTGTACCTCATGATCATATCCTCTTTCATCTTCCCCTCTTCTTAGTCTCAAGTCTCTGATAGTCTATCAACCCCGATTATGGTATCAACCTTCTCTATTGTCTTTATGTGCTTGTTCGGGTGCGGGTTCCAAGCTGGCACCGCGTACTCACGAGAGATCAAACGTACCTTGTGGCTAATGTTCTCACTTAACCTTTGTTCAGGTTTCTGAAAGGAGTTCAAAGGTTGTACGAGTTGTGTGTCATCATGATGACATGCCTGCTTCACCGTATATGCCCAGATATTGCTCTATGCACGATCTTCATACCCTTGCCAGGTTGTATTCCCTGCATGGTCTTCTCTTCCCCTCTTCACATGTGCGTGCGTGCGTATGGGTGGGTAGATAGGTGCTTCAATTATAATCAGCTTCATTAACCCTGACGTAATCATCGTTGATCATTTATGGTGAATGAGTGTTCACTGTTCATCATTTATAACTTTTAAATGACTTGATAGAGGTCTACACAAGAGCGAAACCTTGTCCCAGCATCATTGATGGTATTCAGTACCGATATACTGATGAATCAGACACATGTGCAACATGCAAGACACGTGTGTAACATCTGAATGTTGCACAGGTGTTGTCCCACGATAGGCTTGTTCTGCAGTGTGCCTTTTCCCTTCGATATTACCACAGTAGTTAGCAGCAGTGGAGGTTCCCGTCAGCAGTCACACGAAGCTGCAGTCACAAGAAACTCGCTCCAGCTGGATAACATAACCGGTCGTCCTCTTGGAGTCTGGTTTTAGCTACACGACTTTTTCTTTCGCGTCCGAATATTCTGCTAGTGTTGTGCCCAGCGCCTAGAGGGAATGAGAGAAGTGGGAGGGTACATATGCATTGGTATCTAGCGCTAAGGGGCATAGTTGTACCTCGAGAGATTTCTTCTCTCAGCCTGATGGCTCACCAGTGTTGTCTGAAGACCAGGTTTGTGTTGTATGTCAGTGACCTCTCCTCTCGTGGCTCACCAGGTTTGTATTGTATGTCAGTGACCTCTCCTCTCAGCCTGGTGGCTCACCAGTGTTGTTCTGAAGATCAGGTCTGTGTTGTATCTTCTCTCAGCTTTTAGTGTATAATATAGATTGGCTAACGCTCAGTGCAGCCTCTTAAAATTTATCATATTTTGTGGAGGTACAATGGAATATGATAGAATCTCGTGTACCAGATGTCTGCATATACCAGTAATGTTACTAGTGCATTTGTTGACATTTGTAACTCTGTGAACAATATGTAGTGAATCTGAATAAATTCTCTCCCTTCCACCCTTCTCCTTTTCTCCTCCTCCATCCCCGAAGCCGTGCTCAAATTGCCAGATAAGTGCAGTGTAGTGCTGGAGGCTGGTCATGAGTGCTGAAGCACCGTTACTGTGGGTCTGCCTCATGGGTGCTTGCTGACCGCGGTGGGTCCTGGACCGCATTTGGTGCTTCGCTGTTTGGTGGGGTTGGATTCGTTTGTCTACCCTGGAAGAACAATCACTGTTCTTAGACTGGGACTTGTGAGGTTCCCATGGCTGTTTAACATATTGATGGGGTTGTAAGATAAGTGAATGATAGGGTGTTTGGGAGAGGTGTGGGATTGATAGATAAAGAATCTAATACATAATAAGAGTTGCTACGGTTGATTTTTGCTGACGACACTGTGCTTTTGGGAGATTCTGAAGAGAAGTTGCATAGGTTGGTGGACGAATTTGGGAGGGTATGTAAAACAAGGAAATTACAAGCGAACATAGGAAAGAACAAGGTGATTAGAGTAGCAAAAAATAATAGGCAATGTAAAATTGGCTATCAGATTGGAGGGAGTGTGAAGGAAGTGAATGTGTTCAGATATTTGGGAGTAAATTTGTCTGCGGATGGGTCTATGAAGAACGAGGTAAACAATAGAATTGACGAGAGGGCAAAGGTGGATGATGCATTGAGGCATCCTTGGAGACAAAGAACCTTATCCATGGAAGCAAAAAGGGTAATGTTTGAGAGTATAGTGGTTCCAACACTTTTTATATGGGTGTGAAGCATGGGGTTTAAACGTTGCAGCGAGGAGGCGGCTGGAGGTGATGGGGATGTCGTGTCTGAGGAAAATCTTTGGTGTAAATATTATGTATAGCATTCGTAGTTTGGAGATAGGAGGTGGTGCAGGAGGGGTTGTTGAGGATGTTTGGATATTTAGAGAGGATGAAGCAAAATAGGATGGCTTGAAGGGTGTATAAATCTGTAGTGGTGTGAAGGGGGGTAAAATGTGGTTTTGTATGCGAGTGGCTTGGACATCCAACAGGTTTGTGCGAGTATATTAGACAAGAGCTAGTGGAGACAAGTTGTATTTATGACTTGACGTGGTGTTGGAGTGTGACCAAGGTAACATTTATGAAGGGATGCAGGAAAACCGGTTAGTTAGACTTGAGTCCTGGAGGTGGGAAGTACAGTGCCTGCATTCTGAAGGAGGGGTGGGGATATTTGCTGTTTTAAACTGTAGTATCGGCGCGCCTCTGGCGCGGCAACATTTCGCTCTCCATGAGCTTAGGGTTGGCAAAGTTCCCGGAGAGCGAAACGTTGCTCCAATAAAATGTCACATTACTAGTTGTACATGTTTCCCTTCACCTTGAATCACCAGCATAGAATAAAGCTCTTGGACCAGGGAGAGCGGACCTAGTAACCACCATCGAAGAGGCAGGGCAACAAATAGGTAAGTACACACGCACGCACACGCGCGACTAAAGCCCCTGACGGGCGGGTTGCCCTCTGGAGAAGCATGCTCAGGTGACCTGACCTAGTGAGGCTGTGGTCCAGCCTGCACGGTGCTGTTGCTGTCGTGTCAAGCCTATGGCTGTACCTCTGTACGAGCTGCTGTACACACTGCACTGACTGGTGTACATGTACACTGGCCTGACTGGCGTACACAGTCTGGCCTGACATGTGTACATATACACTGGTCTGACTGGTGTACACAGTGTGGCCTGACTGGTGTACACACTGGCCTGACTGGTGTACATGTACACTGGTCTGACTGGTGTACACAGTGTGGCCTGACTGGTGTATTCAAACTGACTGACTGACTGAATACTCTCAGGTAAGACCCATAAAGGGTGATCGGAGATTGGATGGATGAAGAATAGTGGGTGAGAGGAATTTTAATTAGGTGAAGGGAAAGAGCCAGGGCTAAACCCAGTAGCGTAGCGTTGGTTAGCGTAATAGATGAGGTAGTTTGAGGAGTGGTGGTGATCTGCATGTTGAAGTCGCTCACTGGGTGTACTGGACTTGGTTCGGGAGGCACGGGCATTTTGTGGGCGGCAGCCATAACGTCATTGCTGGTTTGCTATTTTAACTGCTTCTCTTAAATGATTGAGTGGGATACGTGGAATGTTGCTGGGTAAAAAGGACGTCTTTTAAGGTCCACCGTATTCAAACTGCAAGCTGACTGGTGTGTGCTTTTCCTATACATCTGTTCCGATACACCTGTTAATATACACCTGTTCATATACACCTGTTCCGATACGTGTGTTCATGTACGTGTGTTCATGTACGTGTGTTCATGTACGTGTGTTCATATACATGTGTTCCTATACATGTGTAGGTATACGTGTGTTCCCATACATGTGTTCTTATACATGTGTTGTTATTCGTCTCTCTCCATCTAAGCTCATTATTCTGGCAATCCTCTTGCCCCTTCATTTACCTTCTTTTATAGATTACGCAGTGTGTCGGTGGGTAGGTAGTATGAATCCGTGCGTGCACCTGGTTCGTGCGATGCGAGTGTTGGCTTCGTGCGCGTGGAATGCGCGCGTCGCACGTGTTCTCCCGCAGCCCGGCATTTAATGCCTCTTGTGGTGAGTGAGGGTTTTTAAACAGAGGGACCAGCTGTGTCACGCTCAGTGTTAGTGCGGGTGTTACTCCCGCGTTCGTGCGGTCTGATTCGTGCGTGTGCGTCTGATTCGTGCGTGTGCGTCTGATTCGCGTAGCTACTGATTCACATTGCCGTTACGTTTGATTCACGTTGCTGTTACGTCTGATTCACGTAACTTTTACGTCTGATACACAACTATTGCGTCTACACGTAACCATTACGTCTGAGACACGTAAGCATTACGTCTGATTCAAGTACCGATTACGTCTTATTCACCTAACTAACACACACACACACATTCACACACACATTCACACACACATTCACACACATTCACACACATTTACACACACATTTACACACACATTCACACACACACACACACACATTCACACACACACACACACACATTCACACACATACATTCACACACACATACATTCACACACACATACATTCACACACACATACATTCACACACACACACACACATTCACACACATTCACACACATTCTCACACACACACACACACATTCACTCACACACACACATTCACTCACACACACGGTTCCTTGTCACTTGTAGGGCGTTCCCTGTCACCATTAGGGCGTTCCCTGTCGCCTGTAGGACGTTCCCTGTCGCCTGTAGGGCGTTCCCTGTCGCCTGTAGGGCGTTCCCTGTCGCCTGTAGGGCGTTCCCTGTCGCCTGTAGGGCGTTCCCTCTCACCTGTAGGGCTTTCCCCTGTCACCTGTAGGGCGTTCCCTGTCACCTGTAGGGCGTTCCCTGTCACCTGTAGGGCGTTCCCTGTCACCTGTAGGGCGTCCCCTGTCACCTGTAGGGCGTTCCCTGTCGCCTATAAGGCGTTCTCTCTCACCTGTAGGGCGTTCCATGTCACCTGTAGGGCGTTCCCTGTCACCTGTAGGGCGTCCCCTGTCACCTGTAGGGCGTTCCCTGTCACCTGTAGGGCGTCCCCTGTCACCTGTAGGGCGTTCCCTGTCGCCTGTAGGAAGTCATGACCTCGTTTATGTTTAACGTGTACAGTACCGACCAGTAGATGGGTTTGACACCTGTGCAAAAGAAACTTATATTCAGCGTTACCTCTGTATTCGACTGGAGAAACCCTCCTGGCGGGCGAAATGTGTTGACAGTAAAGGCAGTAAAGTAGGGTATACCTGCAGTATGTAAATAATACGTGTTACTCCCCAGGGACTTTTATCTGTTGATAAAGACCTTGGTGGGCGAAACGTCTTCACACTAAAATGGAATAACGCACATTGTGTGTCTTATTTACGTTAGTCTTGATGAAAATATAGACACATGTAAAACATCTGGGTACCTTTATTGTAGACGTTTCGCCATCCAGTGGCTTTATCAATACAGATTCTAGGACATAATTTGAAGACAGTAGAACTATACACAGAAGACGAGGTAATCAGTCCCTCAGGATTGGAGTTGGTGTGAAGAGCACCGTAGTCGTGTCTTGAAATCACACGTGTCTTATAACCACGTGTCTTATAACCACGTGTCTTACTCATAACCACGTGTCTTACTCATAACCACGTGTCTTACTCATAACCACGTGTCTTACTCATAACCACGTGTCTTACTCATAACCACGTGTCTTACTCATAACCACGTGTCTTACTCATAACCACGTGTCTTACTCATAACCACGTGTCTTACTCATAACCACGTATCTTAGTCATAACCATGTTTCTTGTGAGGTCAAAGATAGGTAATGTGTTTCCTTCTTGTGTTTCAGGTCACAGATTCGTGCTGCCGGAGTCCATCCTAATTCGTCTTGAACCTGGCATCTGGTGAGTAGGTTCAGTCTTTGAGGCTCCTGAAACTCCACTTTCTTCAGTCTTTGAAGTTTCTGACATGTTCTCTTTCTTAAGCTGAAGGGAGAGCAGGTGGGGATGTTGAGGGGAGAGGATGAGGGGAAGTTGAGGGGAGAGGAGGGGAAATTGAGGGCCAACCATTGGATCTCGTTGCTTTATTTTGGTTTACTAGAGAGGGAGACTTGAGGGGTAGTTGTTAAGGATGATAGGGTGAGGGGTGGTTGTTAAGGATGGGGTGAGGGATGGTTAAGGATGGGGGTGAGGGGTGGTTAAGGATGATGGGGCGAGGGGTGGTTGTTAAGGATGATGGGGCGAGGGGTGGTTAAGGATAGTGGGTTGGTTGTTAAGGAGGGTGGGGACGAGGGGTGGTTGTTAAGTATGGTATGATGGTGGTTTCAGCGTAGTTATCCTTGTGTTGTACACGAGGCCTGGTAGTCATGGACCGCGCTGCGATTAAGGGGGTTTAACCCCCCGAAACACCCTCGAAGGTATGGCTAACTACGCTAAGTAACGCGCCCCCCAACCCAAGCGAGGATCACTGCCTGAGACGCATTGAAGTCTCCGCGACCACCTGTGTACACCTGTACACCACCTCAACCCCCTCCACATGCATCCTCCTCTCCAGCTATACCTTCCCCTCCGATACGATTCCTGCCCCCTCCTTCCCCTTCCCTCCCTCCCTCCCTCCCTCCCCCTCATTCATTCCCCCTCCCTTCGGTGGGAGGTGATTTCAAGTTGTTAGTTATTCCCTAATTACGATAGTTTGCCAGTAGTTATAATTGCGATAATTTGCGAGTAGTAATTACGATAGTCTGCCATTCGTTATAATCATGTGTGGAACGATTATTAGGGAATTATCCTGCTTACCACAACGACTCTTTGTGGAGAGAAGAAAAACTTGACTTGGCAGACTGTGGCGCCTGTGGTTGATGTGGCAGACAGTGGTGCCTGTGGTTGTGGCAGACTGTGGCGCCTGTGGTTGATGTGGCAGACTGTGGCGCCTGTGGTTGATGTGGCAGACTGTGGCGCCTGTGGTTGGTGTGGCAGACTGTGGCGCCTGTGGTTGATATGGCAGACTGTGGCGCCTGTGGTTGATGTGGCTGTGGTGCCTATGGTTGATGAGGCAGACTGTGGTGCCTGTGGTTGATGAGGCAGACTGTGGTGCCTGTGGTTGATGAGGCAGACTGTGGTGCCTGTGGTTGAGGAGGCAGACTGTGGTGCATGTGGTTGATGAGGTAGACTGTGGTGCCTGTGGTTGATGTGGCAGACTGTGGCGCCTATGATTGATGAGGCAGACTGTGGTGTCTGTGACTGATGTGGCAGCCTGTGGTTGATGAGGCAGACTGTGGCACTAATATCACCCAGTGAGGGTTGTTCCCTTCTATTGTAACCACTACAGTACAGCGGTGGTTACGCTGGCCTGCCCCCTCCCCTTCTCTCTCGTTCCCCTGGTGAATTGGTTATGTAATCAAGACAGGTGTGTGTGTGGCGGGTTGGTAGAGTGGGTGTGGCAGTCTTGCTATGGGGTGGGTGGGAATAGTCTTGCCGTGGGGTGGGTGGGAGTGGTCTTGCCGTGGGGTGGGAGGGAGTGGTCTTGCCGTGGGGTGGGTGGGAGTGGTCTTGCCGTGGGGTGGGTGGGAGTGGTCTTGCCGTGGGGTGGGTGGGAGGGAGTGGTCTTGCCGTGGGCTGGGTGGGAGGGAGTGGTCTTGCCGTGGGGTGGGAGGGAGTGGTCTTACCGTGGGGTGGGAGGGAGTGGTCTTGCCGTGGGGTGGGAGGGAGTGGTGTTGCCGTGGGGTGGGTGGGATTTAGTGGTGTTGCCGTGGGGTGGGTGGGAGGGAGTGGTGTTGCCGTGGGGTGGGTGGGAGGGAGTGGTCTTACCGTGGGGTGGGAGGGAGTGGTGTTGGTGTGGGGTGGACGGGCATGGTGAAAGTTGTCACTTGCTGCCTTGACTTCTGACAGCACTCAGCAGCTGAGGGCAGGTCGCACCTAGCACATCATAATACATCCCAGGACCTTGAACATGGCATTAAATACAGAGAAGTTGATGATTCAGACACATACGCAGTAGTTAGGTACCTTTTTTTGTGGAAACGTTTCGCCTACACAGTAGCCTTCTTCAGTCAATTACAGCAGGTGTAGTAGTGAATTGAAGGTGATGTAATCAGTCAACCTTGGAGAAAGAGTATTTGAGGGACTGACCACCTCGTATCTCCAAGGTTAATGGACTCATTACATCACCTTCAATTCACTACTACACCTGCTGTAATTGACTGAAGAAGCCTACTGTGTAGGCGAAACGTTTCCACAAGAAAGATACCTAACTGGGGTATGCTGCATTGCACATCCCAGTGCAATGCAGCATATCCCGGCACATCACGGCAGGGAGGTACTGACCTAAGGACGTAAGGGAGGGATAACGTTGATCTGCCTTGGAGGGAGAGCAGTAGACGGAGGGAGACAGAAAGGGAGGAAACAGGTATGGAAAGGGAGGGAGGGAGGGAGTTATGGAAGGGACGAGAAATGAAGGATCGAAGCTTGAATTGGGAAGGGTAAGGAGGGTAAGGAAGAAGAGGTAAGAAGGGAGAAACATGTAGGGAATAGCAAGAAGAGTTGAGATAGAAGGAGGGAGAGACATGAATGCTCAAGGTATAATGGAGGTAAAGAGGAAGGGAGGGAGGGTGGGAGGGAGATTAGACATGGGTCAGTGTCCTACACAATGGTTTGAGCGCTGGTAAAATTCTACAGTTTTACCCTGGTCTCTTTCAGAGATTTCGGTGAAAACTGCTTCCTAAAAGACGTATGTAGACGTAGAAAGAGAGAGAGAGAGAGAGAGAGAGAGAGAGAGAGACAGAGAGACAGAGGAGAGAGAGAGAGAGAGAGAGAGAGGGAGAGAGAGAGAGAGAGAGAGAGAGAGAGAGAGGACAGAGAGAGTGAGGCAGAGACAGAGACAGACAGAGACAGACAGACAGACAGACGAAGACAGACAGACAGACAGACGAGCAGACAGACAGACGAGACAGAGAGAGAGAGAGAGAGAGAGAGAGAGCAGACAGACAGAGAGACAGACAGACAGAGACAGACAGACAGACAGACAGACAGACAGACAGACAGACAGACAGACAGACAGACAGACAGACAGACAGACAGACAGACAGACAGACAGACAGACAGACAGACAGACAGACAGACAGACAGACAGACAGACAGACACACACACACACACATACATAAGTGATTATTATTCCTTCGTCTCTGTCTGTCTCTCTTTCTCTCTTACACACACACACACACACACACACCCCGGTGGCCTGGTGGCTAAAGCTCTTGCTTCACGCACGGAGGGCCCGGGTTCAATTCCCGGCGGGGCGAAAACATTTCGAAGTGTTAACTTACACACAACAAGCCTAGTGTCTAATCGACATGTGCCTAGGACAAAAATGGTAACTAACTAACTAACTAACTAACACACACACACACTATGGCTATGGCCTGGGTTTAACATAGTCATGTTGTGTATAAACTTGTTTTACATCATCCCAGTCATGTCCTTCAGTTTTATATCTTCCAGTATATTTCCCGATATATCTCCCAGTCCGGTATATTTTCTGGTATATCTGCTGGTATACTCCCCCATGCCTTCCGATGAAACCAGTATGTTGTTTGCCCTGTACTTCATACCTCGTACCTCCCTCACTTCACTCCCTCACTTCCCTCCCTCACTATATATATTCCGCCCCGCCTTGCTCATTTCTTAGTGTGGGAAACACCCTGTGGTCCCACAGTGTAACTGTAACGCAGACTTGAGTAGCACCACCCTAAGGGTGTCCCTAGTTTGCTTGAAAATCTCCCTCAACTCTCCCTCTATCTTGTTAATTCTCCTTCTGTCTTGTTAATTCTCCCTCTAGTTAATTCTCCCCCTGTCTTGTTAATTCTCCCTCTGTCTTGTTAATTCTCCCTCTGTCTTGTTAATTCTCCCTCTGTCTTGTTAATTCTTCCTCTAGTTAATTCTTCCTCTAGTTAATTCTCCCTCTAGTTAATTCTCTCTCTATCTTATTAATTCTCCCTCTATCTTGTTAATTCTCCATCTAGCTAATTAATTTTCCCCCTGTCTTACGAAACTCTCCTTCTATCTCCATCATCACGCCCAAAACTCGTGCCCATACCCGCAAGGGTGGGCGTGGTCGGGTGAATGCCCTCCGCCCACCTTGTTGCAGAGCACACTTACGCAAACACACACACACACACACACACACACACACACACACACACACACACACACACACACACACACACACAAAACAGGCCAAGTGTTTATCGACAAGTGCCTTTGACAACTTGTAACACACACACACAAAACAGGCCAAGTGTTTATCGACAAGTGACTTTGACAACTTGTAACACACACACACACACGTATTGTTTCGTAGTTTTCCGTATTTTTTTGTAGTGTTTCGTAGTGTTCCGTATTTTTTGTAGTGTTTCGTAGTGTTCCGTATTTTTTGTAGTGTTTCGTAGTGTTCCGTATTTTTTTGTAGTGTTTCGTAGTGTTCCGTATTTTTTATAGTGTTTCGTAGTGTTCCGTATTGTTTTGTAGTGTTTTGTAGTGTTCTGTATTATTTTGTAGTGTTTCGTAGTGTTCCGTATTGTTTTGTAGTGCTCTGTATTGTTTTGTAGTGTTTCGTAGTGTTCCGTATTGTTTTGTAGTGTTCCGTATTGTTTTGTAGCGTTCCGTATTTTGTAGCGTTCTGTATTATTTTGTAGCTTTCCGTATTTCGTAGTGTTCCGTATTGTTTCGTAGTGTTCCGTATTGTTCCGTAGTGTTCCGTAGTGTTTCGTAGTGTTCCGTATTGTTTCGTAGTGTTCCGTATTGTTTCGTAGTGTTCCGTATTTTTCCGTAGTGTTTCGTAGTGTTCCCTATTGTTTCGTAGTGTTTCGTAGTGTTCCGTAGTGTTTCGTAGTGTTCCGCATTGTTTCGTAGTGTTCCGTATTGTTTCGTAGTGTTCCGTAGTGTTCCGTAGTGTTCCGTAGTGTTTCGTAGTGTGCCGCATTGTTTCGTAGTGTTCCGCATTGTTTCATAATGTTCCGTATTTTGTATTGTTTCGTTGTGTTCCGTATTGCTTAGTTGTGTTCCATAGTGTTTTATATTGCTTCGGTCAGTTTTTTTTACTGTGCCAAGGGCCAGAGAATATCGTGTGCCAGGTGCCAATACGTGTGTCACTGGTCGGTGGGCGAAACGTGTCACTCAGGTGTTCCTCATGTCTCTCAGTGACATACAACCATCAATCAACACGTTACTTACCAGGGTAAGTGACGTGCGCATCAGCAGTGTTGGTATCTCGTATCCAGGACCTCACTTCTTGGTATATATTTACACTGAGTATTTTTTTTCTGCTTTGAGATGGACTGTGCATGGAGTATTGGGGAGGGGGAGGGGGTCGTTGAGCGACTCAGTAGTTACCAGAGCAGAACGACTACCTTCAGAGCAGGACGACTTCCTCCTTCACCTTAACAGGACGACTCCTTTACAGAGCAGGACGACTCCTTTACAGAGCAGGACGACTCCTTTACAGAGCAGGACGACTCCTTTACAGAGCAGGACGACTCCTTTACAGAGCAGGACGACTCCTTTACAGATCAGGACGACTCCTTTACAGATCAGGACGACTCCTTTACAGATCAGGACGACTCCTTTACAGATCAGGACGACTCCTTTACAGATCAGGACGACTCCTTTACAGATCAGGACGACTCCTTTACAGATCAGGACGACTCCTTTACAGATCAGGACGACTCCTTTACAGATCAGGACGACTCCTTTACAGATCAGGACGACTCCTTTACAGATCAGGACGACTCCTTTACAGATCAGGACGACTCCTTTACAGATCAGGACGACTCCTTTACAGATCAGGACGACTCCTTTACAGATCAGGACGACTCCTTTACAGATCAGGACGACTCCTTTACAGATCAGGACGACTCCTTTACAGATCAGGACGACTCCTTTACAGATCAGGACGACTCCTTTACAGATCAGGACGACTCCTTTACAGATCAGGACGACTCCTTTACAGATCAGGACGACTCCTTTACAGAGCAGGACGACTCCTTTACAGAGCAGGACGACTCCTTTACAGATCAGGACGACTCCTTTACAGAGCAGGACGACTCCTTTACAGATCAGGACGACTCCTTTACAGATCAGGACGACTCCTTTACAGATCAGGACGACTCCTTTACAGATCAGGACGACTCCTTTACAGATCAGGACGACTCCTTTACAGATCAGGACGACTCCTTTACAGATCAGGACGACTCCTTTACAGATCAGGACGACTCCTTTACAGAGCAGGACGACTCCTTTACAGAGCAGGACGACTCCTTTATAGAGCAGGACGACTCCTTTACAGAGCAGGACGACTCCTTTACAGAGCAGGCCGACTCACCTTCAGAGCAGAACGAATCCCTCCTTCAGAGCAGAACGACTCCCTCCTTCAGAGCAGAACGACTCCCTCCAGAGCAGAACGACTCCCTCCTTCAGAGCAGAACGACTCCCTCCTTCAGAGCAGAACGACTCCCTCCTTCAGAGCAGAACGACTCCCTCCTTCAGAGCAGAACGACTCCCTCCTTCAGAGCAGAACGACTCCCTCCTTCAGAGCAGAACGACTCCCTCCTTCAGAGCAGAACGACTCCCTCCTTCAGAGCAGAACGACTCCCTCCTTCAGAGCAGAACGACTCCCTCCTTCAGAGCAGAACGACTCCCTCCTTCAGAGCAGAACGACTCCCTCCTTCAGAGCAGAAAGACTCCCTCCTTCAGAGCAGAACGACTCCCTCCATCAGAGCAGAACGACTCCCTCCTTCAGAGCAGAACGACTCCCTCCTTCAGAGCAGAACGACTCCCTCCTTCAGAGCAGAACGACTCCCTCCTTCAGAGCAGAACGACTCCCTCCTTCAGAGCAGAACGACTCCCTCCTTCAGAGCAGAACGACTCCCTCCTTCAGAGCAGAACGACTCCCTCCTTCAGAGCAGAACGACTCCCTCCTTCAGAGCAGAACGACTCCCTCCTTCAGAGCAGAACGACTCCCTCCTTCAGGGCAGAACGACTCCCTCCTTCAGAGCAGAACGACTCCCTCTTTCAGAGCAGAACGACTCCCTCCTTCAGAGCAGAACGACTCCCTCCTTCACCTCCTTCGGAGTAGAACGACTCCCTCCTTCATCTCCTTCGGAGTAGAACGACTCCCTCCTTCACCTCCTTCGGAGTAGAACGACTCCCTCCTTCACCTCCTTCGGAGTAGAACGACTCCCTCCTTCACCTTCAGAGCAGAACGACTCCCTCCTTCACCTTCAGAGCAGAACGACTCCCTCCTTCACCTTCAGAGCAGAACGACTCCCTCCTTCACCTTCAGATCAGGACGACTCCTTCACCTTCAGAGCAGAACGACTCCCTCCTTCACCTTCAGAGGAGAACGACTCCCTCCTTCAGAGGAGAACGACTCTCTGATTCAGAGGAGAACGACTCCCTGATTCAGAGGAGAACGACTCCTGATTCAGAGGAGAACGACTCCCTGATTCAGAGGAGAACGACTCCCTGATTCAGAGGAGAACGACTCCCTGATTCAGAGGAGAACGACTCCCTGATTCAGAGGAGAACGACTCCCTCCTTCAGAGAACGCTCTCAGAGGAGAACGACTCCCTGATTCAGAGAGAACGACTCCCTTCAGAGGAGAACGACTCCCTGATTCAGAGGAGAACGACTCCCTCCTTCAGAGAACGACTCCCTCCTTCAGAGAACGACTCCCTCCTTCAGAGAACGACTCCTTCAGAGGAGAACGACTCCCTCCTTCACAGGAGAACGACTCCCTCCTTCACAGGAGAACGACTCCCTCCTTCACAGGAGAACGACTCCTCCTTCACAGGAGAACGACTCCCTCCTTCACAGGAGAACGACTCCCTCCTTCACAGGAGAACGACTCCCTCCTTCACAGGAGAACGACTCCCTCCTTCACAGGAGAACGACTCCCTCCTTCACAGGAGAACGACTCCCTCCTTCACAGGAGAACGACTCCCTCCTTCACAGGAGAACGACTCCCTCCTTCACAGGAGAACGACTCCCTCCTTCACAGGAGAACGACTCCCTCCTTCACAGGAGAACGACTCCCTCCTTCACAGAAACGACTCCCTCCTTCACAGTAGAACGACTCCCTCCACAGGAGAACGACTCCCTCCTTCACAGGAGAACGACTCCCTCCTTCACAGGAGAACGACTCCCTCCTTCACAGGAGAACGACTCCCTCCTTCACAGAACGACTCCCTCCTTCACAGGAGAACGACTCCCTCCTTCACAGGAGAACGACTCACTCCTTCACCTCCTTCAGAGCAGGACTCCTCCTACATCACCACCTCCCTCAGGCAACAAGTAGCATCGGGGACCCAGAAGAACATAAAAGGAAATTCCCTTATCCATCCTTCCCTCCTTTATAGTCCCATGACTTTCTTATCCTCTCTCTCTCTTTTTCTGTCTTACGTCTTTTTCTCCTTGTAACATTTTTTCTCTTTCCTCTCCTGCCACTATTTATTCCATCCTCCCCTAGTCTACCTCTTCGTGGGCGTAGGTTGTCGTGTGTGGATAATGATGGGCGTGGCTGGCGGTGGACGTGGCTCTTTACAGGAGAGTGAATGGAGGGTAAGGGTGGAGGACGAGTTAGGAAGAGCGAAGGGAGACTGTAAGGATGATAGTTGAGTTGAGAGAGAGAGAGAGAGAGAGAGAGAGAGAGAGAGAGAGAGATAGATAGATTGGGGAAAGGGGTGGAGAGGGTGTGGTCATCTATTGCTTTCTTCAAACTTTCACCAGAGCGGCGAGTCTTACCTAACTCAGTCTCTCCTCACTGGTCGTTTTCTCTCACTGCTATTCCTCACACGCTTCCCGTTTTCTTCCAAGTTTCCTGTTTGATGTTCAGCGTTTCGCAAAAGTTCCGATCATTAATGTAAACATTGTAACTTGACAGCTGTTTATTTCCATTATTTTAGATTTAAAACAACCAGGTGGGATATAAAACAACCAGGTGGGATATAAAACAACCAGGTGGGATATAAAACAACCAGGTGGGATATAAAACAACCAGGTGGGAGATAAAACAACCAGGTGGGATATAAAACAACCAGGTGGGATATAAAACAACCAGGTGGGATATAAAACAACCAGGTGGGATATAAAACAACCAGGTGGGATATAAAACAACCAGGTGGGATATAAAACAACCAGGTGGGATATAAAACAACCAGGTGGGATATAAAACAACCAGGTGGGATATAAAACAACCAGGTGGGATATAAAACAACCAGGTGGGATATAAAACAACCAGGTGGGATATAAAACAAACCAGGTGGGATATAAAACAACCAGGTGGGATATAAAACAACCAGGTGGGATATAAAACAACCAGGTGGGATATAAAACAACCAGGTGGGATATAAAACAACCAGGTGGGATATAAACAACCAGGTGGGATATAAAACAACCAGGTGGGATATAAAACAACCAGGTGGGATATAAAACAACCAGGTGGGATATAAAACAACCAGGTGGGATATAAAACAACCAGGTGGGATATAAAACACCCAGGTGGGATATAAAACACCCAGGTGGGATATAAAACAACCAGGTGGGATATAAAACAACCAGGTGGGATATAAAACAACCAGGTGGGATATAAAACAACCAGGTGGGATATAAAACAACCAGGTGGGATATAAAACAACCAGGTGGGATATAAAACAACCAGGTGGGATATAAAACAACCGAGTGGGATATAAAACAACCGGGTGGGATATAAAACAACCAGGTGGGATATAAAACAACCGAGTGGGATATAAAACAACCGGGTGGGATATAAAACAACCGGGTGGGATATATAACAACCGGGTGGGATATAAAACAACCGGGTGGGATATAAAACAACCGGGTGGGATATAAAACAACCGGGTGGGATATAAAACAACCGGGTGGGATATAAAACAACCGGGTGGGATACAAAACACCTGGATGGGATACAAAACACCTGGGTGGGATATAAAACAACCGGGTGGGAAATAAAACACCTGGGTGGGATATAAAACACCTGGGTGGGATATAAAACACCTGGGTGGTATATAAAACACCTGGGTGGGATATAAACCGGGTGGGATATAAAACAACAGGGTGGGATTTTAAAACAACAGGGTGGGATTTTAAACACCTGGGTGGGATTTAAAACACCTGGGTGGGATTTAAAACACCTGGGTGGGATTTAAAACACCTGGGTGGGATTTTAAACACCTGGGTGAGATTTAAAACACCTGGGTGGGATTTCACTGTATTCGTCAAAGAAATAGGTTCTGTCGCTATAAGGATATATTAATGTAAAGTGTTAAACCCGTGTGGGGTCCATTCGCTCCAAGGAGTCATGGAGGCTTGCTCCTCCGTCCACTTATGGCGACCAGAGTCTGACTAAACAGACTGTTGGTGGTGCAAGATGCAAGTGGTTGGACTCTATGTGTTTCAGAGAGCTTTCTCGCCAGGATTGTGCTGTGTGCACCCTGCGTGTACGTCTGGTATGTGCACCCTGCGTGTACGTCTGGTATGTGCACCCTGCGTGTACGTCTGGTATGTGCACCCTGCGTGTACGTCTGGTATGTGCACCCTGCGTGTACGTCTGGTATGTGCACCCTGCGTGTACGTATGGTATGTGCACCCTGCGTGTACGTCTGGTATGTGCACCCTGCGTGTACGTCTGGAATGTGCACCCTGCGTGTACGTCTGGTATGTGCACCCTGCGTGTACGTCTGGTGTGTGCACCCTGCGTGTACGTCTGGTATGTGCACCCTGCGTGTACGTCTGGAATGTGCACCCTGCGTGTACGTCTGGTATGTGCACCCTGCGTGTACGTCTGGTGTGTGCACCCTGCGTGTACGTCACCAGTCAAGAATTATTTAATCCTTAAAATAGGGATTTAAATCAATTCTCAACGTGGGTTGAGGAGGGAGGTTGTGGGTGGGAGAAGACGTTGAGTTTATGGAGCACTGACCCCGTAAGTCCTCTCCTGGGCGCATGCGCGGATGACCACGTGTACTGGAGCGTGGGTGACCACGTGCAGAGCGCAGGTGACTACAGGTACAGTAGCATGGGTGACTGCGTGTGCCGGGTACAGTTGCATGGGTGACTGTGTGTGCCGGGTACAGTTGCATGGGTGACTGCGTGTGCCGGGACGAAGATATGTATGAGAAAAGGCGGACGTGGGTGATGGTGAGATGCTGTGGGTGTGGATCCATCTAGGTGCTGGTGAGAGGTCAAGAGAGGACGGGGGGTCAGACATGGGCTGAACCAAGCATGGGTGTGGTCCCTCCTTCCCCGGAACACGGGTCACCTCAATTCACTACCTTAAGTAACAATGGTTCCTACCCTAAAATAAGGGTATCATTCCCACTCTAAAAGGCAGAAATCACCACCACCTTGACTTAAACCTTTAAAGGTAATTCTAAGCAGGAAAAACCTTCGGTTTTGAAAGATAATGATTTCTACACACATACACACACACACACACACACACACGCACACGCGCGCGCGCGTGCGAAAAAGAGAAAGTTGAGAATTGGCAGTAGTCTGGAAAATGAAAGATTGGAGGTCCGACTAGAATTGAAGGTGGAGCGAACCGAGTTAGATATTAGGGACTAGATGCTTCATCTGGAAGGGTGTATGAAAGGTGAAGATGCTCACAGTAGATGATCGAGAAGAAAATAGCAGGAATGCCGAGGAGTTGGTAGAAAGGAAGAAGTTTGTCGGTGCACAAATAACCTGCACATGAATGAATGGAACTTATGGCGACGTTTCGCTCCAACATGGACCATTAAGTAGTCACATAGAGTCGCGAGAAGAGAAGTTTGTAGGTGGATGACAAAAGGGGAGTGAACCAGGGTTCTCTCAGATTGTAATGGGGTTTCAGCACTTTGATATGGGCGTGAGTTATGGACTTTAAATGTTGCAGCGAGGAGGCGGCTGGAGGCAGTGGAGAAATGATGTCCAGGATCAACGTGTGGTATTAATGAAGAGAATAAGGAGTGAATAACTTGGAAGACGGTATGGTGATACAAGTTTAATAATTAAGAGAGCAGAGGGAAGGATTGGTCATTTAGAAAGGATAGTCAGACAGGTTGACCAGGAGGGTGTATAGACCAGAGCTGGATGGAAGTTGGTGTAGGAATCGTCTCAGGAATGGCTTGAAGGAGGTTGTGAAGATGGTTTTGAGAGGTAGGGTGCTTGATCATCTGTCAAGCATGTGTGAATATAAAGACACATGCTGCACAAGATGATATTATTGCAACAAAGTTGATCCAATAAAAGGTTCCTCCACAATGTGTGTCTTCACTATAAAGTTTTGAGACGAACGTACTTTTGGAGTGTTGCGTCTGAGAGAGTCAGCCACAAACACTCAAATTTGAGTGTTGGCAGTTGCAAGTAGTGGACCTGCACATTGGGAAAATGGGTGTTGTGGTTCAACGAATTGTTGAATCGTGGTGTCTGTGCACTTGTGATCACAAAGATGTGTTCAGCGACTGTTTGTGTGCAGTCGTGTCATTACGATTGCGTAAGTCACGATGACGGCTTTGAGGGGACTTGAGCTAGAGTTCGTCACGGCCACGCTGGGGGGAGATTCATCTGTAAAAACTTGCATTTGTGGTCACAGTGGCGGTCCATGATAACCTCTCATGGTGGTTAAATATACCTAGTTGGATGAATTTTATTGTAGCCAGCTGGCCCAGTGGTTTACGCACTGGCCTGGTGTTTTACACTTACTCGCCATGGGTGCTTCCCCACCCAAGACAGGGTGACACCTCCCCCCCAAATAAGAAATCACATTCACCGTCACTCGCACTCTGGTTGGAAAACATTGAATTAAAACAAACCACGGTACGGGTGAGGCTAGAACCCATGGCGACTGAGTGTAAAACACCAGGCCAGTGTGTAAACCACTGGCCGATGTGTTAGACGGGTGTTTTAATATATTTCCTTGTTTTGGTTTGCAGTTCGCGGACGGAGGAGGTGGACAGCGCCTGCGTGGTACGTGCGCGAGGCTTGCCATGGCAGAGCTCTGACCAGGACATCGCTAAGTTCTTCAGAGGTCTCAACATTGCAAAGTGAGTACCCTAACACACACACTCTGCCCTACCAAATATCAACAACAACACCCGCTACTCTTCCACTACCAGTGATATTAGTGCAAATATGAACGCTTCCTGAGTCATGGGAAGGTTTGTCAACACCACTTGACCTGGATCTACAGAGAGAGAGAGAGAAAGACAGACGGACAAAGAGACAGACAGACCCAGCCAGTCAAAGACAGAAAGAAGAAATGGACAGGTAACATTTTTATTGAACACAAGTGTCATGTTCACGTTGAGGTTCACTGTTTTGTTGTGCATTATTTTACACCAGCCTGACGTGTGTGAGAGCAGAGGTGAGTCAGAATGTAAGAAAGAACTCGCTGCTTCACCAAGTCACCGCTGAACTTTTCTCAGCTCCTGGAACTCTCACAGACTGCTGGACCATCACCTCAGCTCTGATTTACAGGCGAACTTACATAAATTCTTATTTTTCTCACCTACGAATTTTTTAACAGTGACTGACATTCAAAATTACTGAAAAAAATCCCCTAAATATAATTCTGCTCACTACGTTTCGGTCGGTCTTGGACCGTTGTCAGATCCCAGCTTGATAATGAACTAGGATGAACCGAAACGTCTTAATTTTCTACTCAAGAGGTGTGGATATTTTGTGAATTATTTCAACCATGGTATTGTGACTTGTATTCTAAATGAGACATGTTAATTATGGGGACAAATCATTATTTAATATTAAATAATTAAGTTAAATACATTGTTAGGAAATGCGGTTAACGATAGTAGCTTAAGTGTGAGGTACCCTCAGCGGTTGGGCTGTCTGATGGTTGAAGGAGGCGATTAGATGGTGCAGTAGTTAGGGTGTTGGGGGTGGGTAATTCGACAGTGATTGGTAGTTAAGTTTATTTAGGTAAAGGTGGCCCGGTGGTCTGGTGGCTTGAGCTCTCGCTTCACACACGGAGGGCCGGTTGATTCCCGGCGGTGGAAATATTTCGACGTGTTTCACACCTGTGCATGTTCACCTAGCAGCAAATAGGTACCTGGGTTGTTAGTCGACTGGTGTGGGTCGCATCCTGGGGGACAAGATTAAGGACCCCAATGGAAATAAGACAGACAGTCCTCGATGACGCACTGACTTTCTTGGGTTATCCTGGGTGGCTAACCCTCTGGGGTTAAAAATCCGAAGAAATCTTATCTTATCTTATCTTATAAGAGCAATTATCATGCATAAGTAACATGTGTAAATTACCCTCCAGTATAACCCAAGAAAGTCGGACAAAGTGACTTAATCCCATCGGGGTCCTTGTAGGTGCAAGGAGATAGTTGGCCCTTATGGTGAGATGTGAGTGGGCGAGAGGCTTGTGAGACGGGCCATTATTTCTGTCATGGTTTGGTGAACTGGTGGAGTGGTTAGTAAGAGGGAAAGAGGGGAGGAGGAGAGAGGAAAAGACGGATAGAATTGGTGGTATTGGTGGAAGGAAGGTGTGAGGGGTAGGTTGATAATAGAAGATTGGATGTCACAGTCACTTATCCCACGATGTCTGTCCTGACGTCACTAGTCCTGTCATCAGTAGTCCAACGATGTCTCTCCTGGCATCACTTATCACACGATGTCCTGACATCTCTAGTCCTGGCATCGCTAGTCCTAAATAAACTTACTTATTTGCTTACATACAGTACTGACAAGTAGATAAACAAGAGAAACGTGCAACACCTCGATATCTTTATTCTGTAGATGTTTCGCCAACCCTTTGTTTTATCAGTTCCATACAGAGGTTATTAGAGACAGTGGGAGATTAAGCCATCAGTCCGTCAGACTCGGTGTTAACCACCTCGGTATTCATGACTGAGGGGGTTAACACCTTCAAGGGTGAGGAACTGATTACCTCATCTACTGTCTCCAGTTACTAGCCTCTATATCGAACTGATGAAGCCACTGGTTGACTAAACTTCTTCAGGATAAAGATACCCAGTTATTGCACATGTCTAATTTATACCCACGTTTATATTTAGAGTTGGGTACATGAAATACACTTTTTTTAATCCCATTGTATTGAGGGTACACTGATGTTACAGACACGTAAAAAAACGACTTTGGTGGACTCCCAGAGGTAAATAAACCACTCTCTCCTGGGTTACTAACCCTATTAAGTCTACACGAAATGCTCAGGCATATTAGTGGCTTTCTTTGCATTTAACAATATTTTATAACGTGTAAATCACATATTGTATATTGCGCAAAGAAATAAAAATGTAATTGAATTGAATTTACATCTGAATATATTTGGTCACATTTCTTGAATGAATTTAGTTTATGGTACCCTGCGTGCTCTTAGAGTGCCAGTGTCAAAGAAAACGGACTGGAGAAAAGAGGAGACGATGTTCTCAGCGGTTACAGAAGTAATTTCAGGATCCCACGATTGCTCGGCTTCGCACCGTTTCTGAAACCTCAGAAGCTGACTTAACGGAAGTAAAACCTCAGGGAGAACCCTGAAGGTAAACCTGAGCATTTCCCAGCCTGGAGTAAGGAAGAACTGGTTTGAAGCAGCTCTTGGGCTCAAGTTGGGGCGGAGGCGAGACCTATGGGAAATGTATAGTAATGAGGCTTAATCCAAGGAAAGAGGATGAAGGTAACTCTAGTTCCTTGGATTACGAGCCCTTCAGCATCAAGGAACGTCCCTTGAAGGAGAGACAGTAGAGTGAGCATATGTTGTAGTTCCTTTTGCGCGTGTTCGCACTAGTGTACTGTGAGATCAATAGCGTTGTGGAATAAATAATAGCCAGTTTCTGGAGACGTACCTGTGACAGGCCTCGACGGTTGTCTTGCATTCTAGCTCGAGGCTAGACGTCTTCCTTCACTACCTGATAAACCAGACTGTTGGTGAAGGCAGCCAGCAAGCTTGTACAGCCACTGCAACCTAGCTGATTTAGCACTTCCTGCAAGATTTGGTCCAATTTCCTCCTGGAGTCCATCCTCAAATGTGCTGGTGGTTCGGGAGAAAATACAAGCTCTAAAACACTTTGCCCCGCGCTGCCAGACTTACGGCCCTTCTATAATTTCGTTATTATCGAGTAATAATGCGTAAATATAAGTTAATGTAAGATAAGATTTTGTCGGGATTTTTAACCCTGGAGAGTTAGCCACCCAGAACAACCCAAGAAAGTCAGTGCGTCATTCAGGATTCTCTCTTATTTCCATTGGGGTCCTCAATCTTGTCCCTCAGGAGTTGACTAACACCCAGGTACCTACTTGCTTGCTAGGTGAACAGGGACAACAGGGGATCGAACCACTGCCGCTCAGCGTGTTAAGCAGGAGCGTTGCCTACCAGGCCAGGGGACACCGTGGCCTGGTTGATCAGTTGTGCATTGAATTCACTAAGTGACATCTTAGTAAGTGTAAAGGAACCAAGGCTCTTCGGCATCATCGCTTCTTATATTAGGTCACCAGGCCATCAACCAGAAGGCCTGGTCTGGGACCGGCAGTAGGGAGGAGAGTGCACGTTCTAGACCTGTTGCTTAAAAACTTCTAACTGGTAGGAACTGTGTAGCAGGTCTAGTCTACTGTTTTCATGACAGTGCGCGTCTGACCATCTGTTTGTATTTTGTTTAATATTTCTCCTGGGTGCTTCATAGATCACGCCCCCCCTCCTCCCCGAGTGCTTCATAGATTCGTACTATGTTTCTGAGGTAGTACTGTGTCATCTGTAAACACCTGTGGAGGTTTCAGTAACTAATTGATTCTCCCCAGATATTGAACCAGTCTCTTGCCGCTTGTCTTCCTATAGATTACGCGTGTTGGTGATAACCGCATTATTCCCTTCTCTCCTAAGACCTAAAAGAATTTAATTCATTATTTCCTTTGTGGCCAACAGTAACAGCCTGGTTGACCAGGCCCTAATCCACCGTGAGGCCTGGTCATGGACCGGGCCGCAGGGGCGCTGACCCCCGGAACACCCTCCAGGTATACTCCAGGGTACCTGTTTTTTTTTTTCAGATTGACTTCACGTTTACAGGTGCGCGTGCGTGCCTGTCCTTTTCTGTATTCTGTAGTTACATATGGAGAACAAAAACCAGTCAGGTTTCCCAGTCATATTCCCTCACACGGGATGGTTATTACCTGTCATATTCTATCATTCATCGTGGTTTTATTCCTATATTTATTCAGTTTTTTTTTTGTGGGGGAGGGTACACTCCATTTGGAGTGTGCCCACATACAATATCGTGATCACATACAATGTTTTTCTCTCTCATTTCAGCCCACAGGAACGTTTTTCTCTCATACTTCATCAAATAGGTGTTTTTTTTCTGTTATACTGCGTCACACAGTACCTCATTATACAGGAGGGTTTTCCTGCCGTGTTCCATCATGCTCACACACTGAGGTCTGGGGGTCGATCCCCGGTACTGGTGGAAGCATTAGGAAGTGTTTCATTAAAACACCTGCTGTCCATGTTCATCTAGCAGTAAAATAGGTACCTGGCTGTTAGTCAACTACTGTGGGTCGTATCCTGGGACAAAATTGACCTAATTTGCCCGAAATGCTCTGCATAACAAGGGACTTTCTATGCAGTATTATGCCATTGATGTCATACTACTGTATTATTATAAGATTTAGTGGAAGCAATGTTTAGGGTAAGTATCAAGCTTTCTACGGATTAGAAAAACCACGCTAATAATAACAACTTGATAGATTAGATTAGATTTTGCCACCGAAGTGGCTAGTTTTGTGCACCCCATATCCATCCTGTGAACGGTAGCGCAAGAGCATATGGATACACAAAAGGCCCCAAAAGGGTTAACAGGTGTACATTTGGATTTATATCTACATATCTACAGTTCACTTATCTGTTACAAGCAAATTTAGGAAATTTGCTTAGTATATCTGGTATCTTATTTTCATTAATAAGACATCTTGACATGTTACATAGGTTATTATACTGTCTATCTCTGTATTCCTCAATAAGTGGACAATTAAGCACATAGTGTTCAAGACAGTGACCATATGCCTGATCACATAATTTGCATTTAGTTTGATCATCATCTGTGTGTCTCCTAAACTGCCAGAAGTACTTGTAGCCAAGCCTAAGCCTGGCCACTACAACATCAGTCAGTCTGTTCACATTGCAAGTTGCTCCATAAACATACTTATCTACGTTCATGTTATCATAGTGGGTTATAGATCTACTC
The DNA here is from genome assembly GCA_009830355.1 of Cherax destructor. Taxonomy (NCBI): domain Eukaryota; kingdom Metazoa; phylum Arthropoda; class Malacostraca; order Decapoda; family Parastacidae; genus Cherax; species Cherax destructor. Next base: position 56,573 of record WNWK01001584.1, on the reverse strand, counting down.
AGGCTTCTAACTGCATTCCTATAGCAATCATTTTCATTATTTACTTCTCCTAATATTATTCCTAATACTAGACACAGATATACCAGTTATATTCTACATTCTCCTTCTGCGTACTCTTCTTGGCTAACATATCAACTTTATCATGAAGGAGTAATCCAATGTGTGATGGGATCCATAGCAATTGTGCATTAATTCCATGATAATAGTAGAGGACCGAAAAGTGTCCACTTTGTGGGTCTCTTGTGATTAAATGTTGTTCAGTTGTTAATTGGTATGGCCAGTGCGCCATGTTGAAGAATTCTGGTGGTCCCCAGCCACAGTTGTATATATACACACTGAAAGGTGTCTGCTTGTGTGTATATTTGCGGAGTTCAATGTCTTTTTTTTTGGGGGGGAAGGAAGGGAAATAGTGCCTTTCACAGGTTACATGCATTCTTAATGACCGTCGTACAGTTGGCAGGCTTTTTAAAAGCAACACACCAACCCTCCCTACTCAGAGAGAAATCACGAAAGCAAATCAGTGGTCAGACTCCTGGAGAAGATAGTGGGAGGAGGACCAGGTAAGGCGCAGTTTCCCATTTTAGTGATTTCTGCACCACTGTTGTTAACCTGTTGCAAGGGTACACAGTGGCAGGTATGTATCAGTCAAGCTGGGAGGACAGGGTGCTCAGGACGAGGCATAAACACAGCTGATTAGCGAGTGGGTGTGTACGTGTGTGTGTGTTGTTGTTGGCGGGTGTGAGCCGCCATCTGGCGTCTAGTGGAAGAACCAGCCGTCACCACAGCCGCTGCCAGAGCTTACAATCTCACCTCTTCCATAACCCTCCTCTGTCTCTCACCGCTTCTCCCATGATTCCAACACTCCCCCGCGCACTGGAGGAATCCAATCCCGAGAGATCGCAGAGCCCGAGAGATAGATAAGAGTGGTGTTGTAGAGTTGGAAGCTGATTGCGCAAGTCTCACATGCTGACGCCTGGGATCCCGCAAGGTGTTGCTGGCACCCACCTCACCTCTCTCTCTCACACACACACACCTTGTTGTGAGTACTGGCTTTACCTGGAGTTTGTTTAAGCTCGCCACGCTCTCCCGTTGCTCGTTGTGAGGGCAGTTGACAAGCAGTGTTGCCCATGGAGTGATATTTTGAGTGAGCAAACAGGGTGTGTGTGTGTGTATTGCGCGCGTGGTGCGTCTTACTGTACCTGGAGGCAAGGAGCCGGTCAGACCAGCAGCTGGACGCGCACAGGTAATTCTTCACTCATGGTAATGTACTAGTGAGGGGTGGGGGATGTGTGTAGGTGATAGGGGTGTGTGCGGGTGATGTTGGAGGATATGTGGGGGTGGTAATTGTGGTAGGATGAGGTAAACATATGGACGGTGGTATTTAAGGCTGATGGTAGTGAAGAATGTTGTGGTTATGGTGGTGGTGGTAGTGGAGAATGTTGTGGTTACGGTGGTGGTGGAGGAGGGGTAGTATAATGGTGGTGGTGGAGGAGGGGTAGTATAATGGTGGTGGTGGAGGAGGGGTAGTATAATGGTGGTGGTGGAGGAGGGGTAGTATAATGGTGGTGGTGGAGGAGGGTAGTATAATGGTGGTGGTGGAGGAGGGGTAGTATAATGGTGGTGGTGGAGGAGGGGTAGTATAATGGTGGTGGTGGAGGAATAGTATAATGGTGGTGGTGGTAGTGGAGAATGTTGTGGTTACGGTGGTGGTAGCTGTGGTGGTGGTGGAGGGGTAGTATAATGGTGGTGGAGGGGTAGTATAATGGTGGTGGAGGGGTAGTATAATGGTGGGGAGGGGTAGTATAAGGTGGTGGTGGAGGAGGGGTAGTATAATGGTGGTGGAGGAGGAGGGGTAGTATAATGGTGGTGGTGGAGGAGGGGTAGTATAAGTGGTGGTGGAGGAGGGTAGTATAATGGTGGTGGTGGAGGAGGGGTAGTATAATGGTGGTGGTGGAGGAGGGGTAGTATAATGGTGGTGGTGGTGGCGGAGGGGTAGTATAATGGTGGTGGTGGTGGTGGGCGGAGGGTAGTATAATGGTGGTGGTGGCGGCGGAGGGGTAGTATAATGGTGGTGGTGGCGGCGGAGGGGTAGTATAATGGTGGTGGTGGCGGCGGAGGGGTAGTATAATGGTGGTGGTGGCGGCGGAGGGGTAGTATAATGGTGGTGGCGGAGGGGTAGTATAATGGTGGTGGCGGAGGGGTAGTATAATGGTGGTGGCGGAGGGGTAGTATAATGGTGGTGGCGGAGGGGTAGTATAATGGTGGTGGCGGAGGGGTAGTATAATGGTGGTGGTAGCAGCAACGGTAGGGGTGTTATACTTGGTTATAACACTCATTACATAGTTTATATGCGACTTATAGTTTGGGTGGATGAGTGCAGCAAAGTGTTATCTGTCTTGCCCAGTAACAAGAGACAATCGCTCAACCAGGGGAATACAGTTAAGACCGCGTGTATGTTTTTGTCTTTAAGAGGACGGAGGATCAAGCCTTCACCGCTGCATACGCTGAATGACACGCCCGAGTTTAGCGCTTCGCATGGATTAAGAAACCAGTCATTGGGACCACACGGAAACTGCCTTGTCCTTGGTTCGGGGTGACTATCCGCGAGGTGCGCGCGAGCGAGCGCACCTCGCGGATTACTAGAAGTGATTGTAGTTATTGTACTGGAAGTGATTGTAGTTATTGTACTGGAAGTGATTGTAGTTATTGTACTGGAAGTGATTGTAGTTATTGTACTGGAAGTGATTGTAGTTATTGTACTGGAAGTGATTGTAGTTATTGTACTGGAAGTGATTGTAGTTATTGTACTGGAAGTGATTGTAGTTATTGTACTGGAAGTGATTGTAGTTATTGTACTGGAAGTGATTGTAGTTATTGTACTGGAAGTGATTGTAGTTATTGTACTGGAAGTGATTGTAGTTATTGTACTGGAAGTGATTGTAGTTATTGTACTGGAAGTGATTGTAGTTATTGTACTGGAAGTGATTGTAGTTATTGTACTGGAAGTGATTGTAGTTATCGTACTGGAAGTGATTGTAGTTATCGTACTGGAAGTGATTGTAGTTATCGTACTGGAAGTGATTGTAGTTATCGTACTGGAAGTGATTGTAGTTATCGTACTGGAAGTGATTGTATTGTACTGGAAGTGATTGTAGTTATCATACTGGAAGTGATTGTAGTTATCGTACTGGAAGTGATTGTAGTTATCGTACTGGAAGTGATTGTAGTTATCATACTGGAAGTGATTGTAGTTATCGTACTGGAAGTGATTGTATTGTACTGGAAGTGATTGTAATTCCTCTAAGGCGGTGGTTGTGGTAATCGTGAGGATAGTGGAGAACCACAGTGCGTCTACTGAACCCTTGTTTGGCGGTCATTATACTAAAAGGTATTTAATAAGGGTATGATGAACATGGTATATAATACTGGCAAGCGAGATGCGTGTCCCACAGCTGAGTAACTTTATTCTTGATTGAAACGTTTCGTCTACACGGTAGACTTCATCAGTCAGATACAAAGATGTTAGGTAAAAGATCACAAGTGCAACGAATGTGGCATTTTACTGTAGCAACGTTTCGCTCTCCAGGAGCTTTGTCAAGCCGTTATAAACAATACATGAACACGTGTGTGTGTTGCAGAGGTCTAAGCTTTGCTCGGACCTCTGCAACACAATTGTCCTCAAAGATTTATTCCATAATGTACAAGAATGGTACAAAATACCGACAAGATGAAAATTAGACACATGACTACGGTGCTCTTGGCACCAAGACTGGGGGACTGATTACCTCATATTTTCTATATACTTCTACTGTCTATCAGTTATGTCCTTGAATTTGTATTTACATTTGATGGCGAAACGGCTACAATAAAGATACCCGGCCCATTCTAAGCAGATCTCCCTCGAAGAAAATAAGTACATAAGAATGGAGGAACACTGCAGAAGGCCTACTGGCCCATTCAAGGCAGGTCCTTATCAAAACCACCACTATATAAGAATTTACTCCCGTACTCACGACACCAATCAAACCCAGCCCCTCCCACTCATATATTTGTCCAGTCTCTTTTTAAAGCCACCCAAGGTGGCTCCCCACTCGGTAGATTGTTCCACGCATCTACAACTCTGTTCGAAAACCAGTACTTGCCTATGTTCTTTCTAAATCTAAATTTATCCAATTTAAATCCGATATTTCTGGTTCTTACTTGGTTCGATATCCTCAGTATTTTATTAATATCTAGCACACAAGGCATAAAATGCAAAGTTTCGCTCTCCAGGAGCTTTATCAAGCCGTTACAAATAATACAGTGAGACAGGCCATATATGGGAATAACGGGAAGTGAAAACCCATAGGAGGTACAGTAGGTCTACTGGCTTATTTGAATAAATGGTTTAGATAACCGAGAAGTTGACTCATGTAGAAGGTAGTTGATAAATTACATAATATGCAACACTTGGGTATCTTTATCGAGGAAACGTTTCGCCAAACATTGGCTTCATCAGTCCAATACAAAGAATGGTGAAGATCAGAAATAGTTTGAGGTAATCAGTCCCTCAGGCTGGAGTTGATGTAATCAGTAGCTAGCAGCAGCACCACCAGCAGCACCTAGCATATTGTCGGTAATTCTACCTTTAATGCCATTTAGTGTCTGGTTGCATGGTGTTGCACCACACATGGTGTTGCACCACGCTTGGTGCAATGGTTGCGGAAAAAGGTTAGTGTGTGTGTGTTAAGGTTGAGGATCATTGAGGGCGAGGCATGAAGAGCAGGCAACCTCTTAGGAGGTGGAGAGAATTTCTGAGGTGAAGGTCGTGGCAGGAAGGCATGGATGAATGTCGCTCACTTCTCACCGCAAAGAGAAGACTGAGGTTGAAAGTGGTATAAAATACAGACAAGCTGAAGATTAAGACACGTATGCAACAGTTGGGTATCTTTGTTGTTGAAGAAGCCTCCTGTGTAAGCGAAACTTTTCATCAACAAAGATACCCAACTGTTACACGTCTTAATCTTCAGAAGACTGACGTGTTGGGTTATATATATAAATGAAACAAACCAGGGAACGGGTGGGGGTTGAACCCGTGGCGAACGAGTCGTTCCTGGGTTTGTTTACAGTCGTGTTATCACGATTTCGTGGGTCATAAAAATGATGATTGATAAATACATTGTTAGGATATTGTAAGTTTTGATGGCGGAGAGTTCAGTACAATGCTTCCAGGTGAGAGTTAAAGGTTGAGGAACTGCTTGGGAGGGAAGGGGAAGGGGGTAAGTTGGGAGGGAGGAAACACGTTCTGAAGAGTCATTTGGAGCGCTTGTCCAGGGAGGAAAATTTTTAATGGCTGGAAGTCAACAAAACGGCTGCGGAAGGGTTGGTATTACTCGTTGTTATTGTTGTTTGTGTCTTTTAAGTTCTAACCATTCTTCACATTTCTCGAATCCATCATATTTATCATGCAAACCTTTTAGAAACTCTTAGTAGCTCTGGGAGACAAATATGCGAGTGGGAAGGGTTGGTAATGAGGAGGACGTGCCCAGTATGGGCCAGTAGGCCTGCTGCAGTGCTCCTCCATTCTTATGTTCTCAAGTAATATCGTGGGCAAAATGCTCATGTTAGCGACTCCGGTCCTGGTGAAAGTATTAGTTGGGTGAAATGTCTACTCTGTGGTGAAAATTAGACACGTACAACATCTGGGTATCTTTATTGTAGAAGCTTCGCCATCCATAGGCTTTATCGGTACAAATTCAAGGACATAATTGGAAGGTAGAAGAACTACCTACAGGAGATGAGGTAATCAGTGCCTCAGCCTTGGAGTTGGTGTGAAGAGCACCGTAGTCTTGAAGATTATGGAGCACAGGCAAGAAGGCCTTCTTGTCGGTTCTCTGAACCTTTCATCTACATTCCTGTCAGACACAGCAACATCTTGGGACCTTAATACTACAGGGAATTCTTCACTTGCCTAACCTTTAGTCATGACCTACTTCGCGCGCGCGCGCGTGTGTGTGTGTGACCCAACAATTAATCTTTGCACTAATAACTCATTACAGTTGTGACCGGGTGTAGACTACTAAATTGCTCATTACTTTATAATTTGTTCATGATTGTAACCATGTATAAACGTAACTGAGTAAATTTACTTAAATGATTCATTACCTTTGTAACTTGCAGTCCCTGGACCCATTATGTACCTCTGTAATCTTTTGACTACCGCCCACAGGATGGGTTTGGGGTGCATAATAAAGATATTAAACTAACTAAAAGACCTACTTCCACATTTGGATTTGTCAAATGTGTTTCCACCTACGACTGCTGCACCTCACCTGCCTACAGTATATAAGCCACTTTTTCGCACATATGCTGTATTCTCTTCAAGATTGATGGACTGATTACATAGACTTCAGGCTCAGGGACTGATTACCTCAAACTTACTTCTCCAGGTTCAGGGACTGATTACCTCAAACTTACTTCTCCAGGTTCAGGGACTGATTATCTTACATAGACATTTTCACGACCTGTGTGTCTCGACAGGCGAAACTTTGTCAGTAAAGGGATCAAAGTATTGCACACGTCTTGCACCAGAACGACTCGTGTTGCACCAGAACGACTGGTGTTGCAACAGAAGATGGTATGGGAATACCAACGAGCCGATAATAAATACCAAAGCAGTAACTGGTAACGTTATCCGGGTGATGTTTTCACTCGTAGCTAGTGTGACCACATGAACTACGTGCGTCACCTTAGTGTGACCACATGAACTACGTGCGTCACCTTAGTGTGACCACATGAACTACGTGCGTCACCTTAGTGTGACCACATGAACTACGTGCGTCACCTTAGTGTGACCACATGAACTACGTGCGTCACCTTAGTGTGACCACATGAACTACGTGCGTCACCTTAGTGTGACCACATGAACTACGTGCGTCACCTTAGTGTGACCACATGAACTACGTGCGTCACCTTAGTGTGACCACATGAACTACGTGCGTCACCTTAGTGTGACCACATGAACTACGTGCGTCACCTTAGTGTGACCCATGAACTACGTGCGTCACCTTAGTGTGACCACATGAACTACGTGCGTCACCTTAGTGTGACCCGACTACGTGCGTCACCTTAGTGTGACCACGAACTACGTGCGTCACCTTAGTGTGACCACATGAACTACGTGCGTCACCTTAGTGTGACCACATGAACTACGTGCGTCACCTTAGTGTGACCACATGAACTACGTGCGTCACCTTAGTGTGACCACATGAACTACGTGCGTCACCTTAGTGACCTGATTGTCACCTCCTGCTGTTTTCTCTCTTTACAAACAAAAAGCGATTTTTATATTGTTCATACTGTACCACCAGCACTCCCCTACACACACACACACACTCTCTCTCTGTTAGTTACCATTTTGTCCTAGACACATGTCGATTAGACACTAGGCCTGTTGTGTGTGTGTTAGAGAATGAACGAAATGTAAAAGGTTGTTTCCTTAATATAATGTTACTTAGGCAACGCTTGTGTAACGTACACTCCAGTAACAAACTAAAGCAGAGGGAGCGTAAAGAAGCCACAGGGAGTTGATAGGAGTAATATAGACCTGCTACTCCACGTTGACACCCTGCCTTATTTTCATGCTGAGCTCGACTGTGTGATCTTCTTTACACTCAACGTTGTTATACTTCGTTACTTTGGTTATGTTTCCTAAGATGCTCTGGATCATTTAGAACTGGACGAGGCTCGATACTTCGTTTGCTAACAGCGGGACAGACATTCAGCTCTGGCGGCTAGCGTTGTTTACAAGTATTGTAACGGGCGGGGGCCATTACGACTGCCTCAGTCTGGGTGGCGGGGGCCATTACGACTGCCTCAGCCTGGGTGGCGGGGGCCATTACGACTGCTTCAGCCTGGGTGGCGGGGGCCATTACGACTGCTTCAGCCTGGGTGGCGGGGGCCATTACGACTGCCTCAGCCTGGGTGGCGGGGGCCATTACGACTGCCTCAGCCTGGGTGGCGGGGGCCATTACGACTGCCTCAGTCTGGGTGGCGGGGGCCATTACGACTGCCTCAGCCTGGGTGGCGGGGGCCATTACGACTGCCTCAGTCTGGGTGGCGGGGGCCATTACGACTGCCTCAGCTGGGTGGCGGGGCCATACGACTGCCTCAGCTGGGTGGCGGGGCCATACGACTGCCTCAGCCTGGGTGGCGGGGCCATTACGACTGCCTCAGCCTGGGTGGCGGGGGCCATTACGACTGCCTCAGCCTGGGTGGCGGGGCCATACACTGCCTCAGCCTGGGTGGCGGGGGGCCATTACGACTGCCTCAGCCTGGGTGGCGGGGGCCATTACGACTGTCTCAGCCTGGGTGGCGGGGGCCATTACGACTGCCTCAGCCTGGGTGGCGGGGGCCATTACGACTGTCTCAGCCTGGGTGGCGGGGGCCATTACGACTGTCTCAGCCTGGGTGGCGGGGGCCATTACGACTGTCTCAGCCTGGGTGGCGGGGGCCATTACGACTGTCTCAGCCTGGGTGGCGGGGGCCATTACGACTGTCTCAGCCTGGGTGGCGGGGGCCATTACGACTGTCTCAGCCTGGGTGGCGGGGGCCATTACGACTGCTCTCAGCCTGGGTGGCGGGGGCCATTACGACTGTCTCAGCCTGGGTGGCGGGGGCCATTACGACTGTCTCAGCCTGGGTGGCGGGGCCATTACGACTGTCTCAGCCTGGGTGGCGGGGCCATTACGACTGTCTCAGCCTGGGTGGCGGGGGCCATTACGACTGTCTCAGCCTGGGTGGCGGGGCCATTACGACTGTCTCAGCCTGGGTGGCGGGGCCATTACGACTGTCTCAGCCTGGGTGGCGGGGGCCATTACGACTGTCTCAGCCTGGGTGGCGGGGCCATTACGACTGTCTCAGCCTGGGTGGCGGGGGCCATTACGACTGTCTCAGCCTGGGTGGCGGGGCCATTACGACTGTCTCAGCCTGGGTGGCGGGGGCCATTACGACTGTCTCAGCCTGGGTGGCGGGGGCCATTACGACTGTCTCAGCCTGGGTGGCGGGGGCCATTACGACTGTCTCAGCCTGGGTGGCGGGGGCCATTACGACTGTCTCAGCCTGGGTGGCGGGGGCCATTACGACTGCCTCAGCCTGGAATATTAGTCACGAGTTAGAAATAGCACCTTTGTTGTGGGCATTTGCCTAACTAACTAACGAAATCGTAATGGCACGATTGCAAACGAACCACGGTACGGGAAGGGTTTAAACTCGCGGCTAGTGAGTTGTAAAACTCTAGACCGGCGCGTTAGCCACTGGGCCAGCTGGCTATAGTAAATATAAATATGAGTGAATATCAAAATGGCAGACAATACCGACAAGTTGGTAAGTAAGACACAGACAACATTTAGGCATCTTTATTCAGAAACATTTCGCCTACACAGTAGGCTTTTTCTCCAGGCTGAGGGACTGGCAACCTCAAATCTACATCTTAAAGGGAGATGGCCGGATTACATCGTCTTCACATCTCTACTGTTCCTGCCTACTTTCTGTACTCGACTGAAGAAGCCTACTGTGTAGGAGACACGTTTCGGAATAAAGATGTCTAAATGTTGCCTATGTGTCTTACCAAATATAAATATACCTAGCTGGATGAATCTTATTGTAGCCAGCTGGCCCAGTGGCTAACGCGCCGGTCTGGAGTTTTGACTCGCTAGCCGCGAGTTCAGAACCAGCCCGTACTGTGGTTTATTTACCTAACTATTGTAGGCAATAATGCCCATAATGGTTAGGGAAATGAACGCGCATGCAGCTTGACATTTAAGACAACGCTTCGCTCGCTAGGGGCCTTGTTAAGCCAATACATATATTGGACGGACACAAGGAGTGTATATAGGTGAAAAGAGGTGCGGCAGTTAGTAGTAGCAGCAGCAGCAGCAGTAGTAGACGTGTCTCAGTTGATGGTGTTGTCGTTATAGAGGCTAAAACGTTGTGTAGTTTTAAAAATAGGCTAGATAAATATACGAGTGGGTGCGGGTGGGTGTGAGTTGGACCTGACTAGTTTGTGCTACTAGGTCAGATGCTGTGCTCCTTCCTTAAGTGAATATAACCTGACCTGGCTGGGTCGGGGCATTGGCTTAATCCGGTGGGAGACTTGGACCTGCCTCGCATGGGCCAGTAGGCCTGCTGCAGTGTTCTTATGTTTAAAGTAAAATTCAAAGCAAAATCTCTGATGCGATAAAGCTGTATTTACTCTGTTACAGTCTTGTAGACGCGCACCAGGGTCGGTCCCATAAACTAAGAAACTTAATTTATCTGCAGCCCAGCGTTCCCTACACATCACACTTTTTTTTTTTTTTTTTTTTTTTGGGGGGGCATTTCCCTACCTTCTCCATTAGCAGAGTGCGAGAAACGCGACCTCCAGATCTTTGACTCTCCACACAGCGACACCGGTTCCCACAAATTCATCGTCCTTCCTAACTGCCAAGTTGCAGAGTGTGTGTATATACAACACTCGCCCTTAGTACTGTCAATAACCACGGCCGCTAGCCTTCTCACCCTCCAAGACCTCGCCAAAAATCATTAGAACAATAGTATACAGTGTTGACAAGCAGATGAGCATGACACGTGTGGAACAATTAGTTCTGTCACAAATGCATTCGTCTGAAGAAGCCTGCAGAGCAAGCGAAAAATTTAGACAATAAAAACAGCCACGTTTTGCACACGAGTCTTATCCACCTCGCCAAAATTAAAATCTGGTGTCCAGAAATGGTCCACACAGGGGGTTTACACTGTACCCTGCGGGGGATGCGAAAGAGTATAGATTGGAGAAACTTGCCGCATCCTGGAACACTTCTGAGCGAACACATTAATGCCAGCAGATGTCACAACCTGACCAACCTCTGCGAGATACCACTAACAACCTTACGAGATAGAAGGATGTGTGTCTGGTTACCTCAGAACCAGGCACACGGAGGCGCAAGTGCATCGAGGCAGCCCTTCTGTGTGTCCAACACCGTAACACAGAATAAAGGTTTTTTCAGAATTCTGACACTAATCCTATTCTACAAACACGAATCTTATTCTACACATAAGACACCTCCATCACTTGAGACAGACTACTACTGTTGCTCCACCTTCCTCATTGTGTCTTATGTATGAATTGGCGTGACAAATATCCTGTTGAGCGAAACGTTACCTTAACACAAGTCTCAAGTTGGACACATGGTCATTTACCTAAAGTCGGTACCTGACCAGCCGGGCTGTGGTTCGTACGTTGGACTGCGTGCGGCCAGCAGTAACAGCCTGGTTGATCAGACTCTGGTCCAACAGGAGGCCTGGTCACGGACCGGGCCGCGGGGGCGTTGACCCCTGGAATTCTCTCCAGGTAGAATGGCTGGCACCATCTTGTGGGTTGATTGGTTGGTCAGGTTTAATGGGGGTTACCTTACTAGTAGTGGTACTGGGGTTGGGATTAATGTTTTTAAGTTTTTACTTTTTACAACCAAGGGGGGTTTTTCAACATTTTTGATTTAAAAATGGGGAAAAACAAAACAGTGTTGTAAAAGGGGGGTTTTATAAAAAAAAAAAAAAAAAAAAAAAAAAAAAAAAAAAAAAAAAAAAAAAAAAAAAAAAAAAAAAAAAAAAAAAAAAAAAAAAAAAAAAAAAAAAAAAAAAAAAAAAAAAAAAAAAAAAAAAAAAAAAAAAGGGTTTGAGAGGTTAATGGGTTAAATAGTATGGAAAATTTTAATAAAGTTTCACTTGTTAAATAGTTTGAAAAATGGTATATAAAGTAGAGGAAAGAAAATGTATTAAATAGTTTTGAAGAAAATATATTAAATAGTATGGAAATATGAAAATGTATATTAAATAGTATGAAAGAAAATATTTAAATAGTATGAAAGAAATGTATTAAATAGTATGAAAGAAAGTATATTAAATATTGGAGAAAGTATGTTAAATAGTATGAAGAAAGTATATTAAATAGTATGAAAGGAAATTGTTATAGATGAAAATATGTAAATAGATGAAGTATATTAAATAGTATGAAGGAAAGTATGATTAAATAGTATGAAGAAAGTATGTTAAAATAGTATGAAAGGAAGTTATTAAATAGTATGAAGAAAGTATTGGAAATAGTATGAAAGAATATTTAAATAGTATGAAAGAAAATATGTTAAAATAGTATGAAGAAAATATTTAAATAGTATGAAAGAAAATGTATTAAAATAGTATGAAGAAAATATATTAAATAGTATGAAGAAAATATGTTAAATAGTATGAAAGAAAGTATTTAAATAGTATGAAGAAAGTATATTAAATAGTATGAAAGAAATATATTAAATAGTATGAAGAAAATATGTTAAATAGTGAAAGAAAGTATGTTAAAATAGTATGAAAGAAAGATATATTAAATAATTAGAAGGAAAGTATATTAAATAGTATGAAAGAAAGATATGTTAAATAGTATGAAAGAAAGTATGTTAAAATAGTATGAAAGAAAGTATATTAAAATAGTATGAAAGAAGATATATTAAAATAGTATGAAGAAAGTATTTAAATAGTATGAAAGAAAATGTATTAAATAGTATGAAAGGAAAGTATTTAAATAGTATGAAAGAAAGTATGATTAAATAGTATGAAGAAATATGTTAAATAGTATGAAAGAAAGTATGTTAAATAGTATGAAGAAAAGTATTAAATAGTATGAAAGGAAATATATTGGAAATAGTATGAAGAAGTATGTTAAATAGTATGAAAGAAAGTATGTTAAATAGTATGAAAGAAAATATATTAAATAGTATGAAAGAAAGTATGTTGAAATAGTATGAAGAAAGTATGTTAAATAGTATGAGAAAGTGTTAATAGTATGAGAATATTTAAATAGTATGAAGGAAAGTATATTAAATAGTATGAAAGGAAAGTATGTTAAATAGTATGAAAGGAAAGTATGTTAAATAGTATGAAGAGGAAAGTGAATATGTTAAATAGTATGAAAGAAAGTATGTAAATAGTATGGAAGTATTATTGGAAATAGTATGAGAAGAAAGTTATTAAATAGTATGAAGGAAAGTGTTAAATAGTGTGAAGAGAAAGTATGTTGAAATAGTATGGAGGAAAGTTGTTAAATAGTTGAAGGAAAGTTTTAAATATGTATGGGAGGAAGTATATTAAATGTGAAAGTATTTAAATAGTTGAAGAAAGTATGTTAAATAGTATGAAAGGAAAGTATATTAAATAGTATGAAAGGAAAGTATGTTAAATAGTATGAAAGAAAGTATGTTAAATAGTATGAAGAAAGTATATTAAATAGTATGAAAGGAAAGTATATTAAATAGTATGAAAGAAAGTATGTTAAATAGTATGAAAGGAAAGTATGTTAAATAGTATGAAAGAAAAGTATATTAAATAGTATGAAAAGAAAAGTATGGCAAATAGTATGAAGAAAATATGTTAAATAGTATGGGAAAAGGGGATATATTAAATAGATATATGTGGAAAGAAAGTATATTAATAGTATGAAGAAAGTATGTTAAATAGTATGAAAGGAGAAGTATATTGGAAATGGTATGAGAGAAATTGTTGAAGAATAGTATAAGAAAGTATGTTAAATAGTATGAAAGTATATTAAATAAATAAGAAAGTATTTAAATAGATGAAGAAAGTATGTTAAATAGTATGAAAGAAAGTATATTAAATAGTATGAAAGAAAGTATATTAAATAGTATGAAGAAAATATGTTAAATAGTATGAAAGTATATTAAATAGTATGAAAGAAAGTATATTAAATAGTATGAAAGTATGTTAAATAGTATGAAAGAAAGTATGTTAAATAGTATGAAAGAAAGTATGTTAAATAGTATGAAAGAAGTTTAATAGTGAAAGAGTGTGTAAATAGATGTTGTGAGAAAGTGTATTGGATATTAAAAGGAAACGTATTAAATAGTATGAAAGGGAAAACATGTTAAATAGTATGAAAGAAAAACGTATTAAATAGTATGAAAGAAGCATGTTAAATAGTATGAAAGAAATTGCAAATAGTAGAAAGAATGAAATAGTATGAAAAGGAAAGCATGTAAATAGTAGGAAGAAGCATGTTAAATAGTAAAAGGAAAGCATGTAAATAGTAGGAAAGGAAAGCGAGTAAATAGTATGGAAAGGAAAGTATAGTAGATAAGTAGTACTTGATATGAGAAAGAATGGTAGGCAGAGGTAGTACTTAGTAGTGGAAAGGAAATGTGTAGTAGCAGGTGTGCTTGGTATGTGGAGGAAGTGTGGTAGATGAGGGGTGGGTTGTGGTTCTTGTGGGTGGATGTACTGGGTTTGTGCATGAGAGAAGACAGTGTCAGTCCATTGTCACCACATTGTTGCAGATAATGTGCTGGCTAAGTTGACAGCTGACCTGGGCCCCTGCGTCTCAGGCACCTCTCTCCCTTGCCTTCGAATTTCCTTCCTTGCTCTGATTACCTTGCCTTCTGATTTCTCTATCTCTCACTCTTTACCCACTCCATTTTCCTTTCCACCCACCCACGGTCTCCCTTCCCTCTTTCTGTGAGACGTTCGGGATGTGAAAGACTTGTATGAGGTTTACATAAATCATTGTCGAGGCGAGGTGTGCATACAACACGCGGGGAACGAGTCACCAGTCCAGAGAGCACAGCAGCAGCGTCAGCTCCGGGGCAGTGTGTTTCAGTGGGTGGTAGTGGCATCATGCCACGTCCGTGCGTGTCACACTTCCGTTCCTCCAGCCAGAGTTCCTCAAGCGAGCAGTCGACCACCACTACCACCACTGCTGCTGCTGCCAGCACTTGTCCTGCTGGCTCCCCGAAGTGCCTTCCCACAAGGGGTGGTATCTCCTGCAGGGATGTCGATGACAGGAGCACCTCTCCAGAGGCGTTCCTCCAGGCTGTAAATGATGACCAGTCTACTTCGAGGCTCTGTGAGGACTGCACTGACAGTGCCACGTGTGGACACCCTCAGCATGCCAGCACTGACAGTGCCACGTGTGGACACCCTCAGCATGCCAGCACTGACAGTGCCACGTGTGGACACCCTCAGCATGCCAGCACTGACAGTGCCACGTGTGGACACCCTCAGCATGCCAGCACTGACAGTGCCACGTGTGGACACCCTCAGCATGCCAGCACTGACAGTGCCACGTGTGGACACCCTCAGCATGCCAGTAATGAGGGCGTCCCGGGCGTCTCGTGTAAAGGTTCACTGGATAGCGACCGTGAAGACTCCAAGGATGATGACTGCCAGAGTGCCAGATGCGAAGTCCTTCAGGATGTCACAGCAGAGGCGTGTGCGGTGGGAGGGCAGCATCAATCAGAGGCATCAGAGCAGCAACAGTCAAACACGCCCGACAGCATCTCAACGAGAGATCTTCCTGACGGTGTACTGGACGTCCCTCAGCAGACTCCGAGCAAGACTAAGCTCTCCTCTACTTCCGTCTATCGTCGCCGCCCACACACTGCGCCCCACGGTGCCCACCACGCCCATACTGTAGCCACCAAGTGGCTCTCCAGGCAAAGCTCGAGATGTGGGCGAGGTTCACGCCTGCCCTCACACGCCCAACAAGCCTCAAGGTGTGATTAAGCTACCGTAAATTGTGTATCGTTTCTCCTTAAAGCTCAGTCCTTGGGGCTGTGTGGTCAGGAAAGGTCCCATGGTCTTTCCCGGTGCCTTACGTCGCCTGAGTGTGTCTGTCAACAACCATTCGCTGCCACCCGTAGTTGCAACACTCAGATACGTACACGAGAAAAGGCGTATATCATACCTCTTGAGATGACCCCATCCTGCTGTTATTTTTAATAGTAGTAGTAGTATGTATATAGTGTTGATTACTAAGCTTTATAATCTGATAACACAATTCGTCAGTGTACAATCTGGATGTGATATTACACGCAAGGAAGGTCGTAGCCTCTCCTCGCGTGTCTTCTTTTGCCCTATGGTCAAGGAAGGTCGTAGCCTCTCCTCGCGTGTCTTCTTTTGCCCTATGGTTCCTCGTCTCGTCGGGAGGGAGGCTCTGTGTCTTCTCTGGAGAACTGTCAGTACTAGTTAGTACATACGTCTAGAGAGGATCGAAGCTCACACGGTGAGTCTATCTGCTTAGAACTATTCAGTTACCTAGATTGTGACATCGTTGAGGGAAGTCAAGATCGCAAACATCTGGAAGCTGCAGGAAGTTCATTGTAGCGTTTGCGCAACTCCCGAATTCTCTTAATGCACCCTGCTGTCTTCTCCTTCCTCTCTCATCTCCTCTGCCTCTTTCTTCATCCTGCTTTGAAAGTTAGCCAGTGTGTTTCAGCTTCAGGTGTGAAGAGTGGGTACCAGGAGTGCAATCCAAGTCTTAGCCTGGTGTAGTGAGGCGAGTGGCATTGTGCGCTGGTGGACGTTCATGCACGCGTGCGTGCGGCCTGCTCCAGTCTTTGCAGTGATCACCTGCGGCACGGTTGGGGCGTGAGCGTACATGTTTTGTAAACACACAGGAGAGTGGTCTTTGCAACCTGGTCATGTCCCTCATTGTTAAGTGTGAGGGGGAGGATGAGGGAAGGAGACATGGGACCGCACTCTTAGTCAATCCAGTTAGTCCTTTCTGACGTCTTTCCCTGCCTACCTTTGTATGTTGTATTCCATGTGTACCTGATATGTGGATATGTGTGTGGTTCTGGTGTTTGGGTATGTGGGTGAGGCAATGTATGCAAATCTTTCATTTGTGAATCTTATTTCCACACGATCTTCCCGTGGACTTTGTTAAATATTCTTCAATACACTGCAAGGTATGTGTATCAGGAATACTGATCTGTATATTCAATTTTCTTGAATAACTGGTAATGTGTTTCAGTCTTTCCGTCCTCTGTCACCAAGGTGATATTGTAGATCTCTAATAGTGACTGACTTTGGACTTGTGCCCACCCCTTCACTATTCATGACGAGGTATTCTGGTACCGTTGCTTCTTTCTAAATGTGACTCCTTCTGGTGCGTTATTTCCTCCGCTTCCTTCACCTTGAGGCTGAGCTCCGTCTTCCATAGCTGATGAGTGTCCCCGCTACCTCCAAGTTGTCTCACAATCTCTTGTTTTGAATATATTTTGATTACAATACATGTTATATAACTTATTGGTCACGATAGCAGTAAATCCATAATATTAATGTAAAGATAACTGATGGCACTGAATAAGCAAATGATTGTAATGCTGTGTAATTCACACACCTCGACTGTCTAGTGTGATTTCCCCCCCACTGTTGTGTCCCAGTGTAGGAAGCAATACGCTCTTCTCTTCCCCACTGTACTCGCCTAGGTGTACTCACCTAGTTGTGGTTACAGGGGTCGATTCACAGCTCCTGGCCCCGCCTCTTCACTGGCCACTACTAGGTCACGCTTCCTGCTTCACGAGCTTTATCATACCGCTTCTTAAAGCTATGTATGACGCCTGCCTCCACTACATCACTTCCCAGACTATTCTTTCTGACAACTCTGTGACTGAAGAAATACTTCCTAACGTGTGTGTGTGTGTGTGTGTGTGTTGAACCCAATACTGAACTCTCCCAGCTTAGCATGACACATTTCGTAACCTGATGAACCAATCCCATTCTGTGCGAGTTACCAAGTAAATGTAGCTAGCTAGCTTTTGTCTCCACACTGTAACTCGTGAAGTCTAGGGTACCACCACACTCTTGTGGTCCACAGTTTTGCTACAGGAAAAAAAATGAATACAGATTGTCAAGTATGTGGTAGTCTCGGCTCCCGGTTATTCATAACTTTCGCAACAGGAAACACTGGATCGTGCGTGTCTGGCTTTTTATGCTGGGTTGTTATTGTTGAGTCTACACTCATCGTCTGTGTTCACCTGATTGATTTCTGCTTTCACCAGAATAAAGTAATGTTTTAAGTGCTTTACCTAGGTATCTGGGGCTTAAGGTGTTATAATCACGGATGTGTGCTCAGCGGTTGCTGCAGGTGTTGTGATCACGGATGTGTACTCAGCTGTTGCTGCAGGTGTTGTGATCACGGATGTGTACTCAGCTGTTGCTGCAGGTGTTGTGATCACGGATGTGTACTCAGCGGTTGCTGAAGGTGTTGTGATCACGGATGTGTACTCAGCTGTTGCTGCAGGTGTTGTGATCACGGATGTGTACTCAGCTGTTGCTGCAGGTGCGCGGTGGTCTGAGTCTTGAGACATCTGTATAGCTGACCGTTGTTACAAGTGTTGTGAGTACACCTCTGAATGTGTGAGCAGTCAGTGTTACAAGGACGTGTTTAATGTGGGGGAGGGGGGGTGGGGCTTGTGAGATGTGAGCACAGATGTGCGTGCTCACCCGTGTCGTAACGTAAGTTTCAAAACACAAGACGCATGCATGATTTGTTGAAAGTCGATGCCTTTCCACGACACTGGACACGGCAGTCGTTGCATGATCGTAGAGGCGATGCTCCCTCCCACCTCTTGTGTGCGCGCGCGCCTAGTTACATCTGTGGGTGGGTCTCCAGCTTTTGGGCCTTGTTCCATGTTCTCTCTCATTTGACATGGCTTACTCCCAGCTGTTTTGAGCCTGGTCATGGCTGGTTTTTCAGCCATTTTGATTGAAGTTATTGTTCTTCTGGTTCCTTTGAACTAATGATTTCAATGTGTGTGCCATCACTCTCTTGCCTCCAGTGTGTGTGTCCGTGTGTATTTTATATTTGAGTATCTTTGAAGTCGTGAATGCGTCTCTTGTTTCTCTTCGCTTCTTCATGGCTGCCAGTTCTTGCTCTCATAGACGCTCTTTATATCCACGTAATCTTCATTTGTGATGCAGCCATCTATTCATTCTCTGAAGTCATTTGTTTTGCATATTTGATGACATGAGGGTTCCGTGCTGGCGCAGGGTACTCGACTTCTGTCTTAGGTATGGCTTGTACAGCGATCTAAATGTCGTCTGTCTTGGTCGCTTAAGAATTACGCTGGTCAACAATGGTTCCAGTTCACGTTTAAAAACCTGTGTTTCTAACTAATTTTTGGACGCTTGAATTCAAATCTGAATTTAGTTTTGCTCCAACAGGTTCTGTGAAGAATTGAGACACTTATGCAACATATGGGAATCATTATTGAAGAAACGTTTCGCCACACAGTGGCTTCATCAGTCTATCAGAGTGATAGACTGAACACATCGATTCCAGGCTGAGGGACTGATTACCTCAAACTCCTCTCCTTATACCTTCCTCCTTTGTATTGAACTGATGAAGCCACTGTGTGGTGAAACGTTTCTTCAGTAAAGATTCCCATATGTTGCATAAGTGTCTTAATTCTTCAGGCTATCGGTTTTCAAAACCATTTATCACACAGGTTCTGTGAAATAAAACCCCACGTGTGTGTGTGTGTGGTTGATTTTTTCCCCTTTTAATTTCTTCTAATACACCGGACACGCGTCTCTCTTGTGTTTACTCCTTGTATGTACGTACCATGTGTGTGGACCTTACCTTTACCTCTGAAATTTGACAGTTATGTCCATCTCTCTTACACTCCCCCTCGTCCTTAAACTGTATCTAATTTTTCCTTACTCCTATACACCCCCGTAAGTATATTTTGTATAGCTGTGTTTTTTGGATGTATTGAAATCCCAGCTTCTTTCTCCCTGATTTTCACGAGTGTGTTTGAGTGAACATCTGTCAGAGAGATTGGGGACAAGTGCGTATTTGCATTTGCAGATACAGAAGCATATTTGTGTTTTTAAAGAAATCTAAGTTGTGAATTTCTAATTAATTTGTAATTGATGTTTGTATTTGCTGTAATTCCTTCAATACAGTTCAAATAGAGAACCATAATTACTTTGCTCATTCAAAAAATCTCTCAATTTCATTTATCAGTCGGGTCCAGGTTATATAAGTACCTAATATCTAAATCTTTAGCACTGTCTTGAAGGGTGAACTTGTACCGAACCTGTCATGAACCTGGCTCTCTCTTGTTCGTGTGTGAATGATACGAATCTTTTTATCAGTCTTCCACGGAGGTAGGATGTCTTCAGGTTTTCCACTCAGACATTCTGGAGGTGATCCTAGTCACCACTGTCACGGTGGAATGTCACCACTGTCACGGTGGAATGTCACCACTGTCACGGTGGAATGTCACCACTGTCACGGTGGAATATCACCCCTGTCACGATGTAATGTCACCCCTGTCACGGTGGGATGTCACCCCTGTCACGGTGGAATGTCACCCCTGTCACGGTGGAATATCACCCCTGTCACGATGTAATGTCACCCCTGTCACGGTGGAATGTCACCCCTGTCACGGTGGAATGTCACCCCTGTCACGGTGGAATGTCACCCCTGTCACGGTGGAATGTCACCCCTGTCACGGTGGAATGTCACCCCTGTCACGGTGGAATGTCACCCTGTCACGTGGAATGTCACGTGTGTCACTGTCAGTGGAATGTCACCCTGTCACGGTGGAATGTCACCCTGTCACGGTGGAATGTCACCCTGTCACGGTGGAATGTCACCCTGTCACGGTGGAATGTCACCCTGTCACGGTGGAATTCACCCTGTCACGGTGAATGTCACCTGTCACGTGGATGTCACCCTGTCACGGTGAAGTCACCCCTGTCACGGTGGAATGTCACCCCTGTCACGGTGGAATGTCACCCTGTCACGGTGAATGTCACCCTGTCACGGTGGATCATGTCACCCCTGTCACGGTGAATGTCACCCTGTCACGGTGGAATGTCACCCTGTCACGGTGAATGTCACCCTGTCACGGTGAAGTCACCCTGTCACGGTGGAATGTCACCCTGTCACGGTGAATGTCACCCTGTCACGGTGGAATGTCACCCCTGTCACGGTGAATGTCACCCCTGTCACGTGAATGTCACCCTTCACGTGAATGTCACCCTGTCACGGTGAATGTCACCCCTGTCACGTGATGTCACGTCCGGAATGTCACTGTACGTGAATGTCACCCTGTCACGGGGAATGTCACCCTGTCACGTGAATGTCACCCTGTCACGGTGGAATGTCACCCCTGTCACGGTGAATGTCACCTGTCACGGTGGAATGTCACCCTGTCACGGTGGAATGTCACCCTGTCACGGTGGAATGTCACCCTGTCACGGTGGAATGTCACCCTGTCACGGTGGAATGTCACCCCTGTCACGGTGGAATGTCACCCCTGTCACGGTGGAATGTCACCCCTGTCACGGTGGAATGTCACCCCTGTCACGGTGGAATGTCACCCCTGTCACGGTGGAGTCACCTGTCACGTGAATGTCACCCTGTCACGGTGGAATGTCACCCTGTCACGGTGGAATGTCACCCTGTCACGGTGGAATGTCACCCCTGTCACGGTGGAATGTCACCCCTGTCACGGTGGAATGTCACCCCTGTCACGGTGGAATGTCACCCCTGTCACGGTGGAATGTCACCCCTGTCACGGTGGAATGTCACCCCTGTCACGGTGGAATGTCACCCCTGTCACGGTGGAATGTCACCCCTGTCACGGTGGAATGTCACCCCTGTCACGGTGAAGTCACTGCAGTGACACCCTGTCACGGTTGTAACGTCACCCTGTCACGGTGAATGTCACCCCTGTCACGGTGGAATGTCACCCTGTCACGGTGGAACGTCACCCTGTCACGGGGGAATGTCACCCCTGTCACGGTGGAATGTCACCCCTGTCACGGTGACACGTCACCCCTGTCACGGTGACACGTCACCCCTGTCACGGTGACACGTCACCCCTGTCACGGTGACACGTCACCCCTGTCACGGTGACACGTCACCCCTGTCACGGTGAATTCACCCCTGTCACGGTGAATGTCACCCCTGTCACGGTGAATGTCACCCTGTCACGGTGAATGTCACCCTGTCACGGTGAATGTCACCCCTGTCACGGTGAACTGTCACCCTGTCACGGTGAATGTCACCCTGTCACGGTGAACTGTCACCCTGTCACGGTGACATGTCACCCTGTCACGGTGAATGTCACCCTGTCACGGTGAATGTCACCCCTGTCACGGTGACATGTCACCCTGTCACGGTGACACTGTCACCCTGTCACGGTGACATGTCACCCTGTCACGGTGACACTGTCACCCTGTCACGGTGACACTGTCACCCTGTCACGGTGACACTGTCACCCTGTCACGGTGACACTGTCACCCCTGTCACGTGAATGTCACCCTGTCACGGTGACACTGTCACCCTGTCACGGTGACACTGTCACTCCCTGTCACGGTGACACTGTCACCCTGTCACGGTGACACGTCACCCTGTCACGGTGACACTGTCACCTGTCACGTGACACGTCACCCTGTCACGGTGACACTGTCACCCTGTCACGGTGACACTGTCACCCTGTCACGGTGACACTGTCACCCTGTCACGGTGACACTGTCACCGTCCTGACGTCACCCTGGTGACACTGTCACCCTGTCACGGTGACACTGTCACCCCTGTCACGGTGACACTGTCACCCCTGTCACGGTGACACTGTCACCCCTGTCACGGTGACACTGTCACCCCTGTCACGGTGACACTGTCACCCCTGTCACGGTGACACTGTCACCCCTGTCACGGTGACACTGTCACCCCTGTCACGGTGACACTGTCACCCCTGTCACGGTGACACTGTCACCCCTGTCACGGTGACACGTCACGTCAGTAGCAGTGTTAACACTATACTGCCAGTATTGTACAGTATTAAAAACACACACAGCTGGTGCTAGAAGCATTTATTTGAACTGAGTAAAATGAACCTTGAGTGACACTTTCATTAATCTAGCAACGTTATTGCCAAGCCAATGCTCTCCTCCCTGTGATAACTTCATGTGTGTATAATTTATTGTATTTTGTTTATTATAACTAATCTGCCCGAGTGAATAACTCATCGTGTTAATTCCCTTCCTCAGAGGCGGCGTGGCACTGTGTCTAAGCCCACAGGGACGCAGGAACGGGGAGGCACTGATCCGCTTTATCTCGCCAGAGCACAGAGACATGGCACTCAAGAGACACAAGCACCACATCGGCAACCGCTACATCGAGGTGTACAAGGCTACGGGGGAAGACTTCATCAATGTCGCCGGCGGTGAGTAGGTCAACACCCGCAGCCAGCCTAGCACTAGGTGCTAGGACAACACCCCGGCATCCCCAGGAAGGCTTTAGCAGTATTTAGATCTGATAGGACTAGTCTTTCAGGAATTGCTTTTACCCATATATCTGCTAGGAGGTAGTGGTGGCTATAATGTGGAAATAATATTAAACGTTTGGCTATTACACAGTGCTTGAATTTTCGTAATTATACGTTTTAGATACAGGTGTACACATAAGTACAGTTATAAACAATTTAGGAGATTACAATTGTCAGACTTCACCCTTGACGATGGAAATATGTTTATTTAACTAGTCACACAATCTATGGATGATTACAGTTGTCCTGCATAATAATATATTTGCAAATTGTCAAGGATAACTCAAGAAGAAAGTCTGACTTACTTCCACAGGGGGTCCCTGGCTTGTCAACTATCTAGGCTGTAATGGCATATGACGGTAGATTCACCTCGGGGCAAAATCTAAATAAAAAGAAAAGTGGACGAGACGAAAAAGCTTTATTCACTCGAAGTCAACTTCCAGTTACGTACTTCAACGTTGAAAATTTATTCAATTTTAAGGTTACGTCAGAAGTTCCGCTCCTGTGATTTGTTTACAGGCCGTTTGTTTAAAAGCCATAGCTTCGCTTTTATGAAGTAACCCCTTAGAGATTGAGTTCGTACTAATTAATCTACTGAACTCCCATATTCTGTATAGCTCCTGGATATAGAGGAGACCTACTTAATGTTAGCCTACTACGTTTTCTCAACAGGTTTCTGGTCCATTTTCTATAACTAAAATTTAATATCCCACGCATATGCTGGGAAAGTTTTGTTTATCGACAAATAATAAATAATTACATTAATTTTGCTTATCGGCTTTCGCTAAATAAACGCTTCGTTAGTAAATGTGTACAATAACGAATTGGCAATTCATTCTGACTTTGTAGTTGTGTTGACTCCTGAGGCAGCTGCGTTACCTTCCACAACCTACACCATCATTCCCTGCCATATTAGTCGTATACAATACCAACAAGTTGATAATTAAGACGCTTGGGTGATACTTTATGGCCGGAAAGGCTATAAAGAGGCTGCAATCGAATACAATGATTTGTTCGTCAATTCCCTATCCGTTTCTTGGGGGTCTAGTTGGGGTATCTCAAATTGACATGTTCCCCTGTCTTCCTGTATTGTGACTCTACCTTTGGTGTTATACTTTAAATTTACCAACGGAGAAATTACTCATAGTAAGCGTTGGGCGATGGCCTCTTATCTCCAGATGAATATATGAAACAAGAACACTGACTCATCTGCCCGTAATGTCTTGCATAACCAGCAACTTTCTATGAAGTATGCCAGTTGTAAACCATGCCTTATAGAAATATTTTTTATTATTTATCTATATAATTTGTTTTTATATTGAAATGATTAGCCTGAAGACTGACATAGTTAACGTACGGTACACTTGGAGGGTGTTTCGGGGGTCAGCGCCCCCCGCGGCTTGGTCCCTGACCAACGGTGGCTCTGGTTAACACACGGTGACTGGTTAACACACGGTGACTGGTTAACACACGGTGACTCTGGTTAACACACGGTGACTCTGGTTACCACACGGTGACTCTGGTTACCACACGGTGACTCTGGTTACCACACGGTGACTCTGGTTACCACACGGTGACTCTGGTTACCACACGGTGACTCTGGTTACCACACGGTGACTCTGGTTACCACACGGTGACTCTGGTTACCACACGGTGACTCTGGTTAACACACGGTGACTCTGGTTAACACACGGTGACTGGTTAACACACGGTGACTGGTTAACGCACGGTGACTCGGTTAACACACGGTTACTCTGGTTAACGCACGGTGACTCTGGTTAACGCACGGTGACTCTGGTTAACGCACGGTGACTCTGGTTAACGCACGGTGACTCTGGTTAACGCACGGTGACTCTGGTTAACGCACGGTGACTCTGGTTAACGCACGGTGACTCTGGTTAACGACGGACTGGTTCGCGGTGACTCTGGTTAACGCACGGTGACTCTGGTTAACGCACGGTGACTCTGGTTAACGCACGGTGACTCTGGTTAACGCACGGTGACTCTGGTTAACGCACGGTGACTCTGGTTAACGCACGGTGACTCTGGTTAACGCACGGTGACTCTGGTTAACGCACGGTGACTCTGGTTAACGCACGGTGACTCTGGTTAACGCACGGTGACTCTGGTTAACGCACGGTGACTCTGGTTAACGCACGGTGACTCTGGTTAACGCACGGTGACTCTGGTTAACGCACGGTGACTCTGGTTAACGCACGGTGACTCTGGTTAACGCACGGTGACTCTGGTTAACGCACGGTGACTCTGGTTAACGCACGGTGACTCTGGTTAACGCACGGTGACTCTGGTTAACGCACGGTGACTCTGGTTAACGCACGGTGACTCTGGTTAACGCACGGTGACTCTGGTTAACGCACGGTGACTCTGGTTAACGCACGGTGACTCTGGTTAACGCACGGTGACTCTGGTTAACGCACGGTGACTCTGGTTAACGCACGGTGACTCTGGTTAACGCACGGTGACTCTGGTTAACGCACGGTGACTCTGGTTAACGCACGGTGACTCTGGTTAACGCACGGTGACTCTGGTTAACGCACGGTGACTCTGGTTAACGCACGGTGACTCTGGTTAACGCACGGTGACTCTGGTTAACGCACGGTGACTCTGGTTAACGCACGGTGACTCTGGTTAACGCACGGTGACTCTGGTTAACGCACGGTGACTCTGGTTAACGCACGGTGACTCTGGTTAACGCACGGTGACTCTGGTTAACGCACGGTGACTCTGGTTAACGCACGGTGACTCTGGTTAACGCACGGTGACTCTGGTTAACGCACGGTGACTCTGGTTAACGCACGGTGACTCTGGTTAACGCACGGTGACTCTGGTTAACGCACGGTGACTCTGGTTAACGCACGGTGACTCTGGTTAACGCACGGTGACTCTGGTTAACGCACGGTGACTCTGGTTAACGCACGGTGACTCTGGTTAACGCACGGTGACTCTGGTTAACGCACGGTGACTCTGGTTAACGCACGGTGACTCTGGTTAACGCACGGTGACTCTGGTTAACGCACGGTGACTCTGGTTAACGCACGGTGACTCTGGTTAACGCACGGTGACTCTGGTTAACGCACGGTGACTCTGGTTAACGCACGGTGACTCTGGTTAACGCACGGTGACTCTGGTTAACGCACGGTGACTCTCGGTTAACGCACGGTGACTCTGGTTAACGCACGGTGACTCTGGTTAACGCACGGTGACTCTGGTTAACGCACGGTGACTCTGGTTAACGCACGGTGACTCTGGTTAACGCACGGTGACTCTTTGGTTAACGCACGGTGACTCTGGTTAACGCACGGTGACTCTGGTTAACGCACGGTGACTCTGGTTAACGCACGGTGACTCTGGTTAACGCACGGTGACTCTGGTTAACGCACGGTGACTCTGGTTAACGCACGGTGACTCTGGTTAACGCACGGTGACTCTGGTTAATTTCCACTCATTGTTGTTGGTGTTATTCATTAGTGATCTGTCAGGCGGTGCAGATCTTTGAGGCTGCTTGTCAAATTCATGGAATTTACCCTAAACTTGTCTAGGCTACATTTCTCATATTAGATAATGGTTATGAATGCCGATATTTTCCATGTAATAGACACAACAGTGATAAACTTCGTTTAGACAATTTTTCACCTGGACAACAGACTTTTTCAAGTCAACAGAATATACCTGGGGATAAATAATTATATAGGCAGAAGGAAGTTTACCTGGAGTCGTTTCCAGGGGGTCACCACCCCCGCGGCCCGGTCCCAGACCAGGCCTCCTGGTTGCTGACCTGTTAGTGCCCACCAACTGCAGTCCATCGTATACATCACAACCCGGTTGATCAAGAACTGTTTTGAGGAATCTGTCAAGTTCCCTCTTGAAGACAGCTAGAAGGGACGACGTGTTAAGGACCACGAAGAATCGTGGTCCTTTAACTCTTGTTGAGTTCTCAGTGTACTCATCGCTCCCCTCCCTTTCATTGAAGGTATCCTGCATCGTTTGCCAAGCCTAGTGTTCATAAGTAATAATTTCGGTATGGAGGTTTGGTACCAGTTCCTCCAGTATATTCAAGGTGTAGATTATGATGTACGTTTCTCGCCTGCGTTCTAAGGAGTACAGTTCTGGGGACTTCAAGCACTCAGTAATTTAGGTGCTTGACTGAGTTTATATGAGCTGTGAAGGTTCTCTGTACATTTTCCAGCCCAGAAATTTCGCCTGCCTTGAAGGGGGCCGTTAGTACACAACAATATTCCAGCCTGGAGAGAGCAAGGTCAAGTGCGAGGTCAATGTGATGATTGGTCTTGGTGATAGGCTTTATTTAACAACTGTATTGCTAAAGATCTAATAGTTTGTAGCAGTTGACAGAGTACATATATAGCTTTTGAAGGTGTTGAGTCTGATTATAAATGAAAATGCAGGAAAGATGTTTAGTTTCTTAGCCTCGATCTACAATAAACAGAAAAATATTTAGGTACATATTTGTTGAGAAAATTTGCACAGATTTGATGCATCAGGGGCCAGTAGTCTCCCACAGTCTGCTGTGGGTGTTGACGGAGGCTGACGCTGCATTCTTCTGGGTCCTGCCACGCAGTGTGCTCTGTGGGGAAGTCTTGTCTTGTTACCTCTTGTTTTCTTCACTGTGGCTCTGTACTTGATTGGTATATTTATGGGAAAGTTCTAAACCCCGTAAAGGTTGTATGCCGCCTGTGGAAAATATTAACGTACATGCAAGCCTTCGATCGAACTGTTGGTGGAAGATAGACTTGTGATTGTAGTGGCAGTGGTATCTCGTGGTCTTCGAAGAGACTTATCTAATGAACTATGTATGCGAGATAAGGGACGTGGTGGTTACAGTGAGCGGTGTTACCATCAGCAAGTCACCGTGCTGGTGTAAGGCAGGTGAAGAAGGGATGTGCACTACGCTAATTTGTTTAACGCTTGGTAATTAGGCAAAGGTATATGTGAGAGAGAGAGATTGTGTTGAGCTGAACAGCATGCCGGGTAGGCCGGAATGATTGTGAGGGCAACTAGGATAATCCTGTGCCTCTCCCCGTGCCCTCTGATAAGGGCATCGATAATGGCAGTGATAGGACAGAAGGTAACGCCGGGACTGTGCACTCTACCCTCTCCCCATATGTCCCGGGCACTGCTGTTAGTGTGTGCGTGTCTGTGTGTGTGGTGGGAGGGCTGTTGTTGTGCCCCCGACCTGAACTTCCTGACCTAGTTGTGGTGTGAGTGCCTCGCTGCCTACGCTCTTGAAGTGATGTTTTGAATGTCCAGTGACACTGAGGACGGTGGTAGGTGGCACCTACCAAAGGACATGTGGTGGAGGCTGCAGTCGTGTCTCCACACTATGTAACACGGCTCCTACCTCACCGCCCTCGGTAGACCGTCATCAGAACCTGCAAAACTCCACATTGAACCTGTGTTTGTGGCGATTTGTAACTCGATGTGACCTCGGCGAGGGGCGGATTGTGTCCGGGGAAACTGACTTGCACAATCAGGAGAGGAATTTTGAGTGAGGTTGGCTGTAGTTTAGTGTGAGTAGCAGCAGCAGCTGGGCATGTCTGTGGAGAAGAGTCAGAGAGGACGAGGGGTGAGCCAGCACCCTCCGCCCATCCCACCAGAGACCATGTCCATGAACATTCATCTGAACATGCAACACGCAGCCATGCAACACACCATGCGTATGATGAATGTTCTCCGTGAGTATGCGCCCACCTGAGGGCCACCAGGGCCACTACATTTTACACTTGGGAGCCAGAGGGTCACTTCACTGGGGACCACCCTGGGGCCACACACACACCCTAGGGGGCCACACACACACCTTAGGGGGCCACACACAGCCTAGGGGGCCCCACACACACCCTAGGGGCGCCACACACACCCTAGGGGCGACCCCTGCAACCACAATTAGGCGCGTACACACACCCTAGGGGGCCCCCACACACCTAGGGGCCACACACACACCCAAGAGGGCCCCCACACCCTAGGGGGCCCCCCACACCCTAGGGGGCCCCATACACCCTAGGGGGCCCCACACACCCTAGGGGGCCCCACACACCCTGGGGCCCCACACACCCTAGGGGCCCCACACACCCTAGGGGCCCCACACACCCTAGGGGCCCCACACACCCTAGGGGCCCCACACACCCTAGGGGCCCCCACACCCTAGGGGGCCCCACACACCCTAGGGGGCCCCACACACCCTAGGGGGCCCCACACACCCTAGGGGCCCCACACACACCCTAGGGGCCCCACACACACCCTAGGGGCCCCACACACACCCTAGGGCCCACACACACCCTAGGGGCCCCACACACCTAGGGCGCCACACACACCCTAGGGGGCGCCACACACCCTAGGGGGCGCCACACACACCCTAGGGGGCGCACACACACACTAGGAGGCCCCCACACACCCTAGGGCGCCACACACACCCTAGGGGCGCCACACACACCCTAGGGGCCCCACACACCCTAGGGGCCCCACACACACCCTAGGGGCCCCCCACACACCCTAGGGGCCCCACACACCCTAGGGGGCGCCACACACACCCTAGGAGGCCCCCACACACCCTAGGAGCGCCACACACACCCTAGGGGCGCCACACACACACCCTAGGGGGCCCCACACACTCCCTAGGGGCCCCACACACACACCCTATGAGCCCCCCACACACCCTAGGAGCCCCACACACTCTAGGGGCCCCACACACACTAGGAGCCCAACACACCCTAGGGGGCCCAACACCCACCCTAGGGGGCCCAACACCCACCCTAGGGGGCCCAACACCCACCCTAGGGGGGCCCCACACACCCTAGGGGGAGCCCCACACACCCTAGAGGGAGCCCCACACCCTAGGGGGCCCACACACCCTATGGGGGCCACATACACCCTGGGGGCCCCACACACAGCCTTGGGGCCCTACACACCCTAGGGGCCCCACACACCCTAGGGGGCCCCACACCCTAGGGGGGCCCCACACCCTAGGGGGCCCCACACCCTAGGGGGCCCCACACACCCTAGGGGGCCCCCCACACACCCTAGGGGGCCCCCCCCACACCCTAGGGGGCGCCACACACCCTAGGGGGCCCACACACACCCTAGGGGGCCCCCACACACACCCTAGGGGGCCCCCACACACCCTAGGGGCGCCACACACACACCCTAGGGGCGCCTCACACACACCCTAGGGGCGCCACACACACCATAGGGGCGCCACACACACACCATAGGGGCGCCACACACACACTCTAGGGGGCCCCACACACTCCCTAGGGGCCCCACACACACACTAGGGGCCCCCACACACTCCCTAGGGGCCCCACACACACACTAGGGGCCCAACACACCCTAGGGGGCCCAACACACACCCTAGGGGGCCACACACCCTAGGGGGCCCCACACACACCCTAGGGGCCCACCTGCCATGCATTATGGGTAACAACTACTCCTTCAAAGGCAAAAAAAATTGGAAAGCTGTGATTTTTAAGTATATAACCGGTTTATTTTTTTAGAACCATGACCCATACGGGTCTAGTACTCCCTTGTGAAAAATAATACTTGGCAATTTTTAATATGCAATTATCTGAGTTCTGATTATCTAAGTTATAATAATTATCATACACAGTAGTGGCAGCCATTTTGTTTTTGAAAATCGTAATTTCTTAGAACTTAAGATTTCTTTGGATTTTCATTATCATTAAATTATTTTACACAACTCATTATGAGGCAGATAAATAAAATTTATTTAATTATTGCAAATTATTTAATATCACGTTTTCAGCCATCTATTGTAACTATTGGGCAGATTTTTATAATAAAAATGAAATTATATATATAATGTCGTGCCGGATAGGTAAAATTGGTCAATTAGCAAGAATTTGTTTAAAATTAAGTCCTTTCTAAAAATTTATCTTATACATTTAAATATATTTTTTTTCCATTTATGTTAATGTAAAAATTAATAATTTTGTTCCAAAAGAACCTTAGAAAACTTACCTAACGTTATTATAACAAGCTCAATTTAATTTAGCCTAATCCAACTATGTAAATATATTTTAGTTAAGTTTACAATAATGTAATAATAAATAAACACAATGAAATATATTTTTTTCGTTAGGTTCAGAATGATTTTTGTGAAATTATTGCATACTCAAATTTTCGCTTCCCTTATTCGGCAAGAAGAGCGTTGCTATTTAAGCCATAATAGCAAGTTGTACTAATTCGGCACTCCCCCCCTCCTCCACACACACACATATTTGGCGTTATTTTAATTTTTTTTTTAAATTCTGAATTTTAAGAATTGACAGGATTTGTATTTTTTTTTTATAGGTCAATGTTGAAATGGATGAAGGTCATTCATTGTATCGTACAATGCCAAGAGATGATGAAAAAATAATAAAGATGTCTTTTTATACGATCGTGTTGAAACTCCGGCAGTGTTGTGGAGGGTTTAGAAGTCTTGTTTATATACCACAATAAATGGATTATTTTTTTCGTCTCTTTCCTCCTCCTCTACCTCCTTCGTCCTCTTCTGCCTCCTTCGTCCTCTTCTGCCTCCTTCCTCCTCTTGTGCCTCCTTCCTCCTCTTCTGCCTCCTTCCTCCTCTTGTGCCTCCTTCCTCCTCTTGTGCCTCCTTCCTCTTCTCATCCTCTTCCTCCTTTACCCCCTCCCCTTTCCCCAGAGGTTGATTCCTTTTAAAGATTCTAGGGGGAGGATTCCTTTCCAGGAATAGGGGGGGGAGTGACCCTTCATGCTGGTGGAGGGCTCTTGATCCAAGTAATTCAAACAAAACCTCCCCCTCCCTCGAATCAAACCTGATTATCTCACAGGCGCTGCTTGACCCTCAGTGATTTAAGCGATACCCGATAATAATAATAATAATAATAATAATAATAATAATAATAATAAGAAATGAAAAGTCAAGGTTCTTAAAACTTTCACATATTTTATAAAGGGGGGGGGGAGTTGATGAAATAGGTATTGTAGTGGGGGAGGGAGGGAGAAGTAGAAAGGGGGTACAGTGGTGTAGTGTTGGGGAGAATGTAGATGTGTGATTGAGATGTAGAGTGGAGTAATTGTTGGAGAAGGTGTATGTGGGTGGGGTGAATTTTGAAGGTAAGGTGTGTGGTGGGGTGAATGTTGGAGGTAAGGTGTGTGGTGGGGTGAATGTTGGAGGTAAGGTGTGTGGTGGGGTGAATGTTGGAGGTAAGGTGTGTGGTGGGGTGAATGTTGGAGGTAAGGTGTGTGGTGGGGTGAATGTTGGAGGTAAGGTGTGTGGTGGGGTGAATGTTGGAGGTAAGGTGTGTGGTGGGGTGAATGTTGGAGGTAAGGTGTGTGGTGGGGTGAATGTTGGAGGTAAGTGTGTGGTGGGGTGAATGTTGGAGGTAAGGTGTGTGGTGGGGTGAATGTTGGAGGTAAGGTGTGGTGGGGTGAATGTTGGAGGTAAGGTGTGTGGTGGGGTGAATGTTGGAGGTAAGGTGTGTGGTGGGGTGAATGTTGGAGGTAAGGTGTGTGGTGGGGCAGTAGTAATGTAGTAGTTAGTGTCGGGGGGGGGGACAAGGAGGGGCAACTTAGTATGATGGGTGGTCGTGGAGACTAATGGTTCACACTGACGGTATCTGGTTATCAAGCAGAACTAGACTCCCTGATAACGTGTGTTGATAACACAGTATACACGGGAGACACTAAGAGCCTCTGCTCTTATTTGATAAGGGTTCAACACAAGTTAGAAACCTTAAGACTCTCACGAGTCATTGAAAGCCAGGTTTAAACTATGTCTCGTGAGCCATTCTTGGTGGTTCAGCGTGAGCTAGACACTCTTAGGGAGGTAGGGGACACTCTTAGGGAGGTAGGGGACACTCTTGGGGAGGTAGGGGACACTCTTGGGGAGGTATGGGACACTCTTGGGGAGGTAGGGGACACTCTTGGGGAGGTATGGGACACTCTTAGGGAGGTATGGGACACTCTTAGGGAGGTAGGGGACACTCTTGGGGAGGTAGGGGACACTCTTGGGGAGGTAGGGGACACTCTTGGGGAGGTATGGGACACTCTTGGGGAGGTATGGGACACTCTTGGGGAGGTATGGGACACTCTTGGGGAGGTATGGGACACTCTTGGGGAGTATGGGACACTCTTGGGGAGGTATGGGACACTCTTGGGGAGGTATGGGACACTCTTGGGGAGGTAGGGACACTCTTGGGGAGGTATGGGACACTCTTGGGAGGTATGGGACACTCTTGGGGAGGTATGGGACACTCTTGGGGAGGTATGGGACACTCTGGGGAGGTATGGGACACTCTAGGGGAGGTAGGGACACTCTAGGGGAGGTATGGGACACTCTAGGGGAGGTATGGGACACTCTAGGGGAGGTATGGGACACTCTAGGGGAGGTATGGGACACTCTAGGGGAGGTATGGGACCCCTAGGGAGGTATGGGACACTCTAGGGGAGGTATGGGACACTCTTGGGGAGGTATGGGACACCTTGTGGAGGTATGGGACACCTTGGGGAGGTATGGGACACTCTTGGGGAGGTATGGGACACTCTTGGGGAGGTATGGGACACTCTTGGGGAGGTATGGGACACTCTTGGGGAGGTATGGGACACTCTTGGGGAGGTATGGGACACTCTTGGGGAGGTATGGGACACTCTTGGGGAGGTATGGGACACTCTTGGGGAGGTAGGGGACACTCTTGGGGAGGTAGGAGCACTTTTAGCGAGCCAAGAATATTTTTTGGCAAGGCAGGAACACACTTGGAGCTTCACGTGTCATTGTAGTTTTCGCTGCCTCTCTGCCATTAATAATGAATCCTAAACGTTCTCGCGTCGTTTTGACGTAATTTGAGGTTAATTTGCGTTATCTAACATCGAATAGTAAGTTTTTTTTTTTCAAAGGCATCAACGCAGCGAACTACAAGGAGTGCGAAAGCGCACGTCTTATGATTTTTAACCCCGGAGGGTTAGCCACCCAGGATAACCCAAGAAAGTCAGTGCGTCATCGAGGACTGTCTGTCTTATTTCCATTGGGGTCCTCAATCTTGTCCCCCCAGATGCGACCCACACCAGTCGACTAACACCCAGGTACATATTTGCTGCTAGGTGAACATGACAACAAGTGTAAGGAAACACGTCGAAATGTTTCCACCCCGCCGGGAATCGAACCCGAGCCCTTCGTGTGTGAAGCGAGAGCTCTAGCCACCAGGTCACCGGGGCCCTACAAAGGCCACCGGGGTGTGCGACGAGTCTTGTGCATCATTTGGGAATCTTTATTCTGGAAACGTTTCGCCACCCAGTGGCTTCTTCAGTCCAGGCTTGAGGGACTGACTACCTCAGACTCCTCCTCCTCCTCATCTTCCGCCCATCTCTGCGTTGGACTGAAGATGCCACCGGCTGGCACGAGTGTCTCGTTTATTATCTTTCCCGTGTTCTAAACCGTTTATTCACAGCGTAACGTGTGGCTGATGCGTTGAGCTTCGTTCACAACCGCCTAGACCGACAGATGATTGAGTTTGTCGGGGAGCGAAACGTTTGGCTGCCCCAAGAAACGTTCAAATGTTTCGAGAACGTTTCTTTAAAAGAACATTGAGCTGAACCGTTGGACAGTGTAGTTAGGCTGCAAACGTTAAAAAAAATAAGAAACTATCGTTGAACTGGACTAGGGAAACGTTGTCGTTGACCTGGAAAACGTTTGAGTGCTTGTTTCCACATTGTAGCCACCATGAAGGCGTACAAGACCGGCTATAATCATAACTTTAAAAGAAGTGGACCGGTAAGCCAGCGGAAGGCCTCGGTCAGATGACCAAAAGCTCCAGCGGCGGGGTCTTCATAATGACCAAGACTCGCGTCAGGAAACGCTTGTCCTGTTTCCTGACGAATCTTAACCTAGCCATGAAGGCGATGTTTTTATCTAGCCATGGCAGGGCGAGTTATATTTCAATTATTTTCTAAAGTGATATAAAAAAAAAAAATGTTGAAATCACGAATCACTAGATTATACAGTACTGGTTGTGTCTTAGACTGTAAGGATTAAAATCCCCTAAAGTTTTCCATTTGACGATTGAAAGAAAAAAATGTACAAGTTGGCAATAAAACTGGACTACGTTTCGGTCTTTCCTGGCCCCATTTGTCAGGTCCCATATCCAGGAGGGACCGAAACGTCGAAGAGTTTAGTTTACCAGTTTGTGGGCTCATTGGGACGGGTTGAATTTTAGTTAGTTTATGTAGGGTAGAGATAGTGTCAGGTACAGACAGGTGTGTACCAAGACACACACGTGTAGTGCTAGAATATTTATTGAAATAGAAGCTTCGCTCTAGGGAGCTTTCTCAATCCATTGATTTCCGTATTATCCGGCATATAAGACGCACGAACATATAGGACATGTATAAGACGATGTTTCCAGGCAGTTGTATCGTAACGTAAACAACTGCTAAAGCGTAACCCCAAAGCCGACCCTTGACCTTGCCTTGAGCATATAAGGCGCAGGCTGATTTTAAGACTTTTTTTTTGGGGGGGGGAAGGTGCGCCTTGTATGTCGGAAATACGGTAAGTTTCAGATAAGCTCGATAAATCTCCTGGTACTAAATGTGTCTTTATTTAGTTAATTTTCCTGCCCTGGGGTGCCGGGGTCGAGATCATTGCCTGATCTCAAATTTCTACAATTATATGTACGTACATTCCTAGAAAGGTTCAGCTCTCCTAGAGTGAGCTCTTCTTACACTAGATTTGTTTTCTTTCCTAGGCAGCAACAATGAGGCCCAGACCTTCCTGTCCAGAGGAGGTCAGGTCATCATCAGGATGAGAGGGCTTCCCTACGACTGTACTCCCAAGCAAGTGGTGAGTGGTCCAGCCCCCACCCCACCTCCACACACTGCCTTGCCACTATCTCCACATGCAGGGGATGGCCGGTTGACATCCCAGACTCAGAGAGAGAGAGAGAGAGAGAGAGAGAGAGAGAGAGAGAGAGAGAGAAAGAGAGAGACTGAGAGACTTGAGTGGTTGGTTGATTAAGATTACCTATATTTAGATACACGACCTTCTTGTGTGCCATCTACCACACTGTGTGGAATATTTTCCATTGCAAAGTGTGCCTCTTGTTGTTCCCGTTAATGGTGCCCCAAAAGTTCTTTTTTGCCTTTGCTTTTATAGACGTAAAGGAAGTTATTCTTGTATTTCCTCCTCTTGCAACGAGGGGCTCTCCAGTGCATTTATTCTTGCAACGAGGGCCTCTCCAGTGCATTTATTCTTGCAACGAGGGCCTCTCCAGTGCTTTATTCTTTCAACGAGGGCCTCTCCAGTGCCTTTATTCTTGCAACGAGGGCCTCTCCAGTGCCTTTATTCTTTCAACGAGGGCCTCTCCAGTGCCTTTATTCTTTCAACGAGGGCCTCTCCAGTGCTTTATTCTTGCAACGAGGGCCTCTCCAGTGCTTTATTCTTGCAACGAGGGCCTCCAGTGCTTTATTCTTCAAGAGGGCCTCTCCAGTGCCTTTATTCTTTCAAGAGGGCCTCTCCAGTGTCTTTATTCTTGCAACGAGGGCCTCTCCAGTGTCTTTATTCTTGCAACGAGGGCCTCTCCAGTGCCTTTATTCTTTCAACGAGGGCCTCTCCAGTGTCTTTATTCTTGCAACGAGGGCCTCTCCAGTGTCTTTATTCTTGCAACGAGGGCCTCTCCAGTGCCTTTATTCTTTCAACGAGGGCTTTTTCAGTGTCTATTCTTGCAACCAAGGCTTCTCCAATGCCTTTATTCTTGCAGCAAGGGCTTCTCCAGTGTCTTTATTCTTGCAAGAAGGGCTTCTCCAGTGTCTTTATTCTTTAAGAGGCTCTCCAGTGCTTTATTCTTAAGAAGGGCTTCTCCAGTGCTTCATCTTGCAAAGGGCCTCTCCAGTGGCTTATTCTTGCAACGAGGGCTCTCCAGTGTCTTTTTGCAACAGGTCTCTCCATGCTTCTTCTGCAACGAGGCTTCCCTCCTTTTTCTTTCAACAGGGCCCTCCAGTCTTTATTCTTCAACAAGGGCTCTCCATTCTTTATTCTTGCAACGAGGGCTCTCCAGTGTCTTTATTCTTGCAACGAGGGCCTCTCCAGTGCCTTTATTCTTCAACGAGGGCCTCTCAGTGCTTTATTCTTCAACGAGGGTCCCTCCTTTCTTTAATGCAACGGGCCTCTCCAGTGTCTTTATTCTGGCCCCAGGCTTTCTCCAGGGTGTCTTTATTCTTGCAACGAGGGCTCTCCATGCTTATCTTGCAACGAGGGCTCTCCAGTGCTTTATTCTTCAACGAGGGCTCTCCATGCTTTATTCTTCAACGAGGGCCTCTCCAGTGCCTTTATTCTTGCAACGAGGGCCTCTCCAGTGCTTTATTCTTCAACGAGGGCCTCTCCAGTGTCTTTATTCTTGCAACGAGGGCTCTCCATTGCTTATTCTTGCAACGAGGGCCTCTCCATGCTTTATTCTTTCAACGAGGGCCTCCAGTGTCTTTATTCTTCAACGAGGGCCTCTCCAGTGCTTTATTCTTGCAACGAGGGCCTCTCCAGTGCCTTTATTCTTCAACGAGGGCTTTTTCAGTGTCTATTCTTGCAACCAAGGCTTCTCCATGCCTTTATTCTTGCAACAGGGCTCTCCAGTGCTTTATTCTTCAAGAGGGCTCTCCAGTGTCTTTATTCTGCAAGAGGGCTCTCCAGTGTCTTTATTCTTGCAAGAGGGCTTCTCCAGTGGCTTATTCTTTCAACGAGGGCTTCTCCAGTGGCTTATTCTTGCAACAGGGCTCTCCAGTGCTTTATTCTTGCAACGAGGGCCTCTCCAGTGCCTTTATTCTTCAACGAGGGCTCTCCAGTGCCTTTATTCTTTCAACGAGGGCTCTCCAGTGCCTTTATTCTTGCAAGAGGGCTCTCCAGTGCCTTTATTCTTGCAACGAGGGCTCCAGTGCCTTTATTCTTTCAAGAGGGCTCTCCAGTGCTTTATTCTTGCAACGAGGGCCTCTCCAGTGCTTTATTCTTCAACGAGGGCCCTCCAGTCCTTTATTCTTTCAACGAGGGCCTCTCCAGTGTCTTTATTCTTGCAACGAGGGCCTCTCCAGTGTCTTTATTCTTGCAACGAGGGCCTCTCCAGTGCCTTTATTCTTTCAACGAGGGCTTTTTCAGTGTCTATTCTTGCAACCAAGGCTTCTCCAATGCCTTTATTCTTGCAGCAAGGGCTTCTCCAGTGTCTTTATTCTTGCAAGAAGGGCTTCTCCAGTGTCTTTATTCTTGCAAGAAGGGCTTCTCCAGTGTCTTTATTCTTGCAAGAAGGGCTTCTCCAGTGGCTTCAGTCTTGCAACGAGGGCTTCTCCAGTGGCTTCAGTCTTGCAACGAGGGCTTCTCCAGTGTCTTTCTTGCAACGAGGTCTTCTCCAATGCCTTCATTCTTGCAACAAGGGCTTCTCCAGTGCCTTCATTCTTGCAACAAGGGCCTCTCCAGTGTCTTTATTCTTGCAACAAGGGCTTCTCCAATGCCTTCATTCTTGCAACGAGGGCTTCTCCAGTGTCTTTATTCTTGCAACGAGGGCTTCTCCAATACCTTCATTCTTGCAACAAGGGCTTCTCCAGTGCCTTCAGTCTTGCAACGTCATGTGACGTGTCACAAATTTGCTAACGTAATGTTACTTTTATGACGTTATTTCGTGATTTGAGTG
This sequence comes from Cherax destructor, assembly GCA_009830355.1. Classification (NCBI taxonomy): domain Eukaryota; kingdom Metazoa; phylum Arthropoda; class Malacostraca; order Decapoda; family Parastacidae; genus Cherax; species Cherax destructor. The sequence continues at coordinate 17,758 of WNWK01001584.1, read as the reverse complement.
AAGTTTTTTTTTCATGGATAATATTTCTCTGAATAAGACATTATGGGATATAAATTAACATAAATGGGGATTTCTGGAAATTAATGTTCACGATCACCATCAAACTTTTATTTCTTTTACCTTCTTATTTTTCCCTCACTCCTTATTTCTTCTCTTATTATTCATCTTATTTTCTTATCCCCCTCCTTCTTTTCCTCATTTTCTCCCTTCTCTCTTCTCCCTTGTTCCCTTCATTCGTCTTCATTACTTTTCATTTTCTGGTGGACACGGAGAATATTAGAGCCAAAGTGACCGTAGCTCAGTGGCTTCTACAACCGAAATGGCTCAGGTTAGATTTCCAGGCGAGAAGGAACTCTCCATTCACCTGAATACAGAGAAAAACACGGGCTACAGAAGGAGCTTTTACAGAGATAACGCATCACTCTGTATCGAGCTTCGTCATACAGATGTTACAGTTAACACGCATGTGTAACCTCTGTATAGCTTGATAAAGATCCACACAGTGAAACGTTGCCATAGTGTAAGCTTCTTCTGTGGGCTGAGTTGTTATTTACACCTGCTGCCCCCTAACCAACGACAGGTAAATAGGAGCGTTGGTGACAGTCGGCTGTTCTGAGTCTCATCCTGTAGAAGTGCATCCAAGAACGCAACTAAAATAAGCCACGTGTCTTGTCTTTCTTGGGTTATCAGTCCCATTGGGTTAGAAACCCTAAGTTCTTCCCTGTGACTGCCTGCCACCACTCCACACACTAGCACAGCTTAGAGTAAATAGTTAAGCTACATAACACGACTACCAACTGATGAAGAACTTGTGCAGTGCCGATAAGTTGATGAATAAGAAAAAGGTGCAACATTTAAGTATAGTAACGTGTTGCACATGTCTTTATTCATCAACTGGTGAAGATCATTCTTCTGAATGAATACTCTAGTGGTGTGTGGCACTCATATTATTCTCTACAGTGAGTTTTTTTTCCAGGAGGCAAGTATAGGTCTTAAGGGAGTCTTTGAGTCACTCTCTCCAGATGTTGTTCTGCCTCAGATTGCCTCTTTTGCTCCCAAATTCACTGTATTTACTTTTTTCTCGGCCCAAGATTTGATCCCTTGACCTCGGTGATGAGGGCTTTCTAGTCACCAAGCTAAGGTAAACAAGCAAATATTAGTGTGTGAAACGCTGCAGGATTTCTCTCTCCGCCGCACAATGTTTGACCCTACAAGTTCCCAGACGAGACTGGAGAGGATAGCGTCTTATAATTTCTCTAGCCTGTTAGTCTTGTTTACTGCAGTCCTTCCTCCTCTTGTGTGTACTCGCCTAGTTGTACTCACTTAGTTGTGGTTGCAGGGGTCGAGTCATACCTCCTGGCCCCACCTCTTCACTGGCCGCTACTGGGTCTCTGCTCTCCCTGCTCCATGAGCTTTATCATACCTTGTCTTAAATCTATGTATGGTTCCCGCCTCCACTATATCGTTTGCTAGACTATTCCACTTCCTAACTACTCTATGGCTGAAGAAATGCTTCCTAACATCCCTTTGACTCATCTGAGTCTTCAGCTTCCAGTTGTGTCCCCTTGTTTCTGTGTTCCCTCTCTGGAACATCCTGTCACTATCTACCTTGTCGATTCCCTGCAGTATTTTGTATGTCGTTATCATGTCTCCTCTAACCCTTCTGTCCTCCAGTGTTGTTAGTCCTATTTCCCTCAACCTTTCTTCATATGGCATTTCCCTGAGCTGTGGAACTAGCCTTGTCGCAAACCTTTGCACTTTGTGTGTGTGTGTGTGTGTGTGTGTGTGTGTGTGTGTGTGTGTGTGTGTGTGTGTGTGTGTGTAGAAAGAGACTGGGAGTCGAGATGTACACCCCCCCCCGTCACTCTCCAGCACTGTCTTAATCACCAGTCACAAACACTTAAAGATGGTGTCCTCCCGTGATAGCTCAGGAGAGGCGCTACCAACCCTTCGCTGTGGCTGTGTCGGCTTCACTACTGTCATCGTCACTGCTGTCGCCGTCACTGCTGTCTCCGTCACTGCTGTCGTCGTCACTATCACTGTTATTAATCTGTGACTCTATGTATGATCATCCTGTAGTGAAAGAATGCATGCACTCCCATCAACCACACTCCTAATACCACCTTCGTCTCACCCACCACCATCCCTGTCTTCTCCGCTACCCCTATCATCATCACACCTCAAACTGTCCGTTAACCATCACTTTCATACTCTATTGCAACACCATTTCAATTTCCCACTACCACCACCACCACCATAATCTTCCACGCTACTACATAGACACAAACTCTCATAACCTTCCCGTCCTACTACTAATCGTCACCCTTACCAACAAACCCCAACATCCCATTACCTCCTCATCCAACCCTTGTCAAAACTTATATTATTCTCCCCCCCCTCCTGCCTCAGGTGGAGTTCTTCGAGTCTGGTGAGAACGGGTGTCAGATTCTGGACAGTGAGGATGGTGTGCTCTTCGTTAGGAAACCTGATGGGCGAGCCACCGGGGACGCCTTTGTGCTCTTCAGCTCAGAAGAAGACAGCACCCGGGCGCTGGGCAAGCACAGGGAGATCATCGGCTCAAGATACATCGAACTCTTCCGCTCGACCACAGCAGAGGTGCAACAGGTGAGGGAGCAGGTGTGAATGACAGGTTGTTTCTTATGTGGGGTATCGGGGGGGGAAGAGGGGGGGTTACCGTGTCAGTGACATGTCAATGGTATGTAAATAAGAGTCCGTTACCTGTGTCACAGCTTAGGAATATGACAGTTGAATTTGAGTCGCTAATATTAGCTGGTGGTTTCACAGAATTCGATCTTCCTTCATCAGGAATCTAATTACCCCAGACTGTGTTGGATCCATTCATTGAGCATTTTTAATATCCTCTGCATTAAATGGAGGATCGACTACATCACCAGTGTGATGAGACACGGTATCTGCAACCATGGTCGACTTGCCAGGCAAGTGTGCAATGTAAGGATTGAACTCCTGTATTGTCAGACACTCTCTCTAATCGTCCAATAGATTGTTTGTTCTGGAACAAAGGAATCAGTGTTGCTTGATCTGTCAAGGCATGAATTGGGTGCTGGTAGATATCATGGAAATGTTTTAAAGCCCAAACATTGGCTAATACTTCTTGCTCAATTACAGAATAATTACGTTCAGCCTTGGTTAAGACTTGACTAGCAAATACAACTGGGTTAAACTTATCAATCCTTTATGCTAGGACGGCGCCTATGCCAGTAACACTAGCATCTGTTGTTAGAAAGGTCTTTCAAAATCAGAAAACTAATACAGGAGCAGAAGTTAACTTGTCTTTTAATGTCTGAAATATTCTTTCTTGACAGAAGGTCCAAATGAAAGTAGCATCTTTCTTAAGCAATTCGGTTGATGGAGCAGAAATGGGAGAAAAATTTGCAATGAAGGCTCTGTAGAAACCTGTTAAACCCATAAATGATTTCAGGGCATAAGCAGTTTTTGGTATTGGAAAATTTTGTATAGCTGTTACTTTGGTCATCTAAGTACACCATAAGGGCATTGCCTCTTGAGGCTTCTAAAAGTATTTGTCATTAAATGTGGTAGATGAGGAGCGTAATCCAAATGCCACTTTGAGGAAATAATGATGGCATGTAGGGGTGGAGAAGGCTGTTACCACTTGGCTGTCCTCATGGAGAAGAACTTGCCAAAGCCCTATGATGAAGAAAAGTTTATTATCACCTATATTATGTAATAAAGTCACCAGGAACGGGTAGTGAGGAAAGATCTGAAATTGCTTTAGCATTCAGCTTCCAGAAATCAATCACCAGAAGCAAAATATCATCTTGGGTACTAAAATCATAGGCACATTACAGGGTGAATTGCTGAGTGGTGACACTTATCAAGCATCTGGTTGATTGACTCTTCTTCTATTGCGACCTGAGAATGTAGTAATATGTTAGCATGTACGTAAATAGGTCTAGTGCCAGGCTAAAGTGGAATATGGTGTGATATTCAATTTGTTAAACCCATCTTCTTGCCTGACAACACTATAGCTTGTCTATATTTGTTCAATACTTGTAAATGACCCGTGACTACACCTGGGAAGTCAGTTGGGACTTTTTCCTTCCACTGGTGGGAGAGAGACTTCCTGGTAGTGCAAGAACATGAAGATACAAGGTCTATAAACCAGGACCTTCAAAATAAAGGGTTGAAAGGAGTACATCTGGGTATATATTTACATTTTATATTTTTGAGACAGTATGGGATGGAGTATGTGTGTGAGGTGCTTCAGCTCCTTCAGTACCCTGGTGATGGACCAGGTGGTTCGGCTCCCTCAGTTCCTTGGTGATGGACCAGGTGCTTCGGCTCCCTCAGTACCCAGGTGATGGACCAGGTGCTTCAGCTCCTTCAGTACCCTATTGTATAGTGCCCTGATTATCAAAGCATATTCCATAGATGGAGTAGGTGGGTTGGATAGGAGTTTTTGTTTGTGGGATTGGTTTTGGGTTTTGCCTAGTGTGGATTAGTTGGCTTGATGCAGTGTTCCTTATTTCTGTGTTCTTGTGAGTGAGAGGGGTTGTGAGTGAGAGGGGTTGTGAGTGAGAGGGGTTGTGAGTGAGAGGGGTTGGATTTGAACGGGACTTGCACAGTTGTTGGGGGGGGGGAGAGAGGTGTTGTCGGGGCTTCTTGCTTGGATGGCGATGGGGATGGGTTGCACAAATATTTTTGTTGGTGGGTTGGTTTTGATATGGACCTGCCAAGTATGGGCCAGTAGGCCTGTTGCAGTGTTCCTCCTTTCTTATGTTCTTATGTTCTTATGAATTTAAGACGTCGGTGATATTACCTTGTATTCCTTCACAAGTTAGGGAATTCTGACCTTTATTGGGAAATTCATGAAATCTACCCAAACATCTTAGACAAATGATTAGTCATTTATAACACATTATTGGGGAAGAGCTAAACCCGTATCGAACATACAGCGCCTGGGGAATTTGGAGGTTATCAGGTTTGGATAAAAAAAAGAATCGACACTATAGTTCCAGTTTCTTCAGTTGAAGTTCTTGAAAGGTATTTATAATAGATGTGGAGGTAAAGAGTGTGTTTCATAATGATGGTGGTGGTAATCTTTGCTGTCTCACGTATTCTCCTCGTCCTGAAGAGCTGATAACAGCCTCCACGAGTGGTTGGTAGACAAGACCAGGATAAGAACGTCCCTTCCTCTCCCAAGGCTGAGTCTTGTACAAGTAGCGTGTATCACAGCCACTCTGGCACCTTCACCCATCTTTCGTTAGTTAATCCCATCAGTGCACGCACACTGTGCTGGATCTTTTACTCTGATTAACTGAGTTACATAATCTTTATCTTCTCTAGGTTACTAGGTTAAGTTCCTTTAGTCTCTCATTGCCCAGTTGCTTCACCTTCAACACTTGTTGACGAACTCTGAACCTTCTCCAATTTCTGTAAATACTTTATCAAATCTTTGCTCTGTCTTAAAACAGCAAATTTCCATGACATATAACACAAAAGTCGAGTTCTTCCATGACTGTTTTAACAGAGAAAGTTCTTGAGGACAGTTGTGTTGCAGAGGTGTGAGCTTCGCTCACCTCTACAACACAATCGTCATCAAAGATTTATTAAGTTATACCATGAATTAAGGAAAGATCCTGGACTTAACCTTACCAAACAAGCAAATGCGATAGTAATTATGGACAAGGTAGATTATAGTGAAAAAAAATGAACGTTATTAGAAGAATAAATTCAAGTGGCATTTGCGTTCCTCTTGAACTTATTCTTCGCTACATCGTTACTTTAAGTGAATAATAACAGGTTGTTTATGTAAGGTGTTACGACGGCCTCGCAAGTACCCCACACTTCTGAGTGTTACGACGGCCTCGCAAGTACCCCACACTTCTGAGTGTTACGACGGCCTCGCAAGTACCCCACACTTCTGAGTGTTACGACGGCCTCGCAAGTACCCCACACTTCTGAGTGTTACGACGGCCTCGCAGGTACCCCACACTTCTGAGTGTTACGACGGCCTCGCAGGTACCCCACACTTCTGAGTGTTACGACGGCCTCGCAGGTACCCCACACTTCTGAGAGAGAAAACTTGAGATGACGTCTCACTTCATACTGGCTGGTTATCATGTCACTGGACTTAGTGACGTTGTATAAAAATGTCCTCTTCAAATGGGGGTGATTTGTTGAAGGCTTCCAGCCTCTGTATTGTGAACTTTATTCATTATGAGAATATATATTTATATGCTTAACAATTCGCAAACAGGCGAAATTATTTACAAACATTGTCTCTACGTCCACAGCAGGACTCGAACCTGCAAACTCTGTATCAGAGTCCAGAGTACTTTACCACGGAACCACAGTCTGGTTCCGTGGTAAAATACTGTGGACTCTCATACAGAGTTAGCAGGTTCGAGTCCTGCTGTGGACGTAGAGGCAATGTTTGTATATAGTTACATGTGTTGACCTTTGTTGTCAAAAGACAATTTTTGGACTAACTTTGTACTGTACTTATTTCCATGCTTATCTGGGCGCAGCGCTGACCGTAAGTACCCGAGTTGTGCATGTTGATCTCTCTTATATTATTATTATAATCAAATAGAAGCGCTAAACCACAGGGGTCAAACAGCGCTTCATCTCTCTTATAACACCTCCGCACCACAGCTGATTTGTAATCTCAGGACTGCTAGTTCGTGGGTTCTTGATCCCGAACACTTCACTGAATCTTTCTCGGTGTTTTGAATACATGTGCGGGACACACACCCTACACTTGAATGTTTCTAGACACGTGAGGGGGAATTATAACCCCCCACAATTTAACATGTATCTTGATACATGTGTGGGAGATACATCCCACCAGTTAAGATCGTATCTTGATACGTACGCCTGGATGCAAGCCACATGGGAATGGAAATCTTTAGCTCCAGATCTTTCGCGCACTCGTGCGTCGTCAGGAGCTATGCAGTGGTGCAAGACAGCAACAGATAGGAGGGAAAATTCTCAGGGGCAAGGCAGAAGGTATCAGAGAATTCCACCTCCTATCTGTTCCTATATTGGAACATTGCATAGCTCCTGACGAGGCACGAGTGCGCGAAAGATCTAGCGCTAAACATTTCCATTCCTATGTGGCTTGTTCTGCACACATGAATGTGTCACCTTGCATGTTTCATTCTTCATTTATCATATTTTCTTGTGTGCTCGAGTATTTATTTAGTTTTGTTATGGTTAAATATTCGCCGTCTGATTTCATTACCTGGAGTATACCCGGAGAGAGTTCCAGGGGTCAACGCCCCCGCGGCCCGGTCCGTGACCAGGCCTCATGTTGGATCAGAGCCTGATCAACCAGGCTGTTACTGCTGGCCGCACGCAGTCCAACATACGAACCACAGCCTGGCTGGTCAGGTACAATATTTTTTTTTTGTCTTGGTTAGTTTTTTTTTCAGAAATAATTTATAGTAAATCATTTATGCCACCCCTGGCATTCATGTGTATTGTACCTAAAAATTTTAAAATGTCAAAAAATGGTGCCCCATACGTTCTAAAATGTAGGAATCTACAGTAAAACAAGGCTTTCAACATTTTGTTGAAGTATCAAAATTTTAGGCAGATAGGTTGGACGTGCATACGAGTGGGTGGGTGTGAGTTGGACTTGCCCAACCTGGACCAGTAGGCCCTCCGCAGTGCTCCTCCTTTCTTACGTTCTCACGATGCCTGAGTTGAGGTGACACATTAAACGTGTCTTGGGCGGCACTGTGCCGTCCACGACACAGACTAAACGAGCCTTCAAGATTGTCTTTAGTTACTGAGCGAGTCACCACGTGACCGAGAGAGTCACCACGTGACCGAGAGAGTCACCACGTGACCGAGAGAGTCACCACGTGACCGAGAGAGTCACCACGTGACCGAGAGAGAGTCACCACGTGACCGAGAGTCACCACGTGACCGAGAGTCACCACGTGACCGAGAGTCACCACGTGACCGAGAGTCACCACGTGACCGAGAGTCACCACGTGACCGAGTCACCACGTGCCGAGTCACCACGGACCGAGTCACCACGTGACCGGAGTCACCACGTGACCGAGAGTCACCACGTGACCGAGAGTCACCACGTGACCGAGAGTCACCACGTGACCGGAGTCACCACGCCGTGACCGAGAGTCACCACGCGTGACCGAGAGTCACCACGTGACCGAGAGTCACCACGTGACCGAGAGTCACCACGTGACCGAGAGTCACCACGTGACCGAGAGTCACCACGTGACCGAGAGTCACCACGTGACCGAGAGTCACCACGTGACCGAGAGTCACCACGTGACCGAGAGTCACCACGTGACCGGAGTCACCACGTGACCGAGAGTCACCACGTGACCGAGTCACCACGTGACCGAAGTCACCACGTGACCGAGAGTCACCACGTGACCGAGGTCACCACGCGACCGGAGAGTCACCACGTGACCGAGAGTCACCACGTGACCGAGAGTCACCACGTGACCGAGAGTCATCACCACGTGACCGAGAGTCACCACGTGACCGAAGTCACCACGTGACCGAGAGTCACCACGTGACCGGAGTCACCACGTGACCGAGAGTCACCACGTGACCGAGAGTCACCACGTGACCGAGTCACCCGTGACGAGAGTCACCACGTGACCGAGAGTCACCACGTGACCGAGAGTCACCACGTGACCGAGAGTCACACCCGACGTGACCGAGAGTCACCACGTGACCGAAGTCACCACGTGACCGAGAGTCACCACGTGACCGGAGTCACCACGTGACCGAGAGTCACCACGTGACCGAGAGTCACCACGTGACCGAGAGTCACCACGTGACCGAGAGTCACCACGTGACCGAGAGTCACCACGTGACCGAGAGTCACCACGTGACCGAGAGTCACCACGTGACCGAGAGTCACCACGTGACCGAGAGTCACCACGTGACCGAGAGTCACCACGTGACCGAGAGTCACCACGTGACCGAGAGTCACCACGTGACCGAGAGTCACACCACGTGACCGAGAGTCACCACGTGACCGAGAGTCACCACGTGACCGAGAGTCACCACGTGACCGAGAGTCACCACGTGACCGAGAGTCACCACGTGACCGAGAGTCACCACGTGACCGAGAGTCACCACGTGACCGAGAGTCACCACGTGACCGAGAGTCACCACGTGACCGAGAGTCACCACGTGACCGAGAGTCACCACGTGACCGAGAGTCACCACGTGACCGAGAGTCACCACGTGACCGAAGTCACCACGTGACCGAGAGTCACCACGTGACCGAGAGTCACGGACCGAAGTCACCACGTGACCGAGTCACCGTGACCGAGTCACCACGTGACCGAGAGTCACCACGTGACCGAGAGTCACCACGTGACCGAGAGTCACCACGTGACCGAGAGTCACCACGTGACCGAGAGTCACCACGTGACCGAGAGTCACCACGTGACCGAGAGTCACCACGTGACCGAGAGTCACCACGTGACCGAAGTCACCACGTGACCGAGAGTCACCACGTGACCGAGAGTCACCACGTGACCGAGAGTCACCACGTGACCGAGAGTCACCACGTGACCGAGAGTCACCACGTGACCGAGAGTCACCACGTGACCGAGAGTCACCACGTGACCGAGAGTCACACCACGTGACCGAGTCACCACGTGACCGAGAGTCACCACGTGACCGAGAGTCACCCACGTGACCGACCGAGTCACCACGTGACCGAGAGTCACACCACGTGACCGAGAGTCACCACGTGACCGAGAGTCACCACGACCGAGTCCCCGACCGAGAGTCACCACGTGACCGAGAGTCACCACGTGACCGAGTCACCACGTGACCGAGTCACCACGTGACCGAGAGTCACCACGTGACACCCGAGAAGTCACCACGTGACCGAGAGTCACACCACGTGACCGAGAGTCACACCACGTGACCGAGAGTCACACCACGTGACCGAGAGTCACACCACGTGACCGAGAGTCACACCACGTGACCGAGAGTCACACCACGTGACCGAGAGTCACACCACGTGACCGAGAGTCACACCACGTGACCGAGAGTCCCGACCGAGAGTCACCACGTGACCGAGAGTCACCACGTGACCGAGAGTCACCACGTGACCGAGAGTCACCACGTGACCGAGAGTCACCACGTGACCGAGAGTCACCACGTGACCGAGAGTCACCACGTGACCGAGAGTCACCACGTGACCGAGAGTCACCACGTGACCGAGAGTCACACCACGTGACCGAGAGTCACACCACGTGACCGAGAGCGTCAGCTGACTTTTACCTGATAAATCAATTAAGGAGAACACACAGGTGTGGGTAAGACTGACATGTTATCGTCACTTTAGATTTTTTTTTTAAATTTGATACTTAGTCCATGTATGTGTGTTCACGTTCTCAAGTATGCTTGATTGATTCAATATGTTCGCGTGCGGCCAGCAGTAACAGGCTGGTTGATTAGGCCTTGATGCACCGCGAGGCCTGGTCGTCGACCGGGCCGCGGGGGCGTTGACCCCCGGAACACCCTCCAGATATATTCCAGGTAATTGGGTGATATTTGTTGATGTGGGAGTGATAGAGTGAAGAGGAAGGAGAGAGGTGATGAAGGGAGAATGGAATGGTGTGGGGAAGAAGGAAGAATTGTGGGGAAGAGGTCGTAGGGGTAAGGAAGACCTGTGGCAGAGACCAGCACGGAGTCCTCACCCACCTGTTAAATGATGTTATGAGACTCTTGATTAAGAGGTCATCAACCCTTCTACCGATTAAGTAAGTTAGTTTATTCAGGTACACAAATACAGTTACATAATTACCATACACTGCAGCATCTGTTTACAGAACTTAGGATAACCCAAAAAAAGCCAGCGACTTATTTCCAATGGGGTCACTATCCATTGCGCTACACTATCACTCAAGATAGATTTTATATACAGTATCATTACTAAGCGATGGTGTATTAGTATATTCATATATACGCACTCATTATTCAAGTTCCTTGTACACTACCCATATACAAAACGTAGCTTCTGTTAATGTTTATCCTTACTGTGAAAATGAGTCATTTTGACTCAAGATTTCGTAGTTGCATCACTGGCTAGTTCTGCAACATGCCCAGGTGGGCACCCGGACCACAGGAAAATGTGGGCATTGAGAACACACACCTGTTAATTCCCAGCCAGGGCAACACGAGGGCTGGCTTAGCCTTTCATGTCTGATACTGTTAGTGAGTGCGTGTCCACGAGACACGTACGTAGCCTCAAATAAGACAGGAAACTGGTAAAAATGATGACGGGGGCTTGGCGTCTCTGCCTATATATACTGTAATAGCAGCAGCAACGACAGTAGCAGCAGTAACGACAGCAATAGCAGCAGTAACGACAGTAGCAGCAGTAACGACAGTAGCAGTAGTAGCAGCAATAGCAGCAGTAACGACAGTAGCAGCAGTAACGACAGTAGCAGTAGTAACAGCAATAGCAGCAGCAACGACAGCAGCAGCAGTAACAGCAATAGCAGCAGCAACGACAGTAGCAGCAGCAACGACAGTAGCAGCAGCAACAGTTGTCACATTCTTCACTTGTGTACTAGTTGTTGTCACTTGTGCTGACGGTGCTTGCCTGGTGGGGCGCAGTGAGGGTGTACATGGTGTTGCAAAGAATGGGAGAATGGGGAGTAGAGGAAAGCGAGGAACACTAGTGTAAGGAAGAGAAGGGGAGAGAGAGTGGGGGAGAAGCGCCAGACACGTACTCACTCATGTGTGTATTCACCAATTTGTGGTTGCAGGGGTCGAGTCACAGCTCCTCTGTGTGTGTGTGTGTGTGTGTGTGAAAAATGAAATGGTGATGAAAATGAAAAAAAAGAAAGAAAAAGAAAAAAGAAGAAAGAAGAAGAGAAAAAAGATGAAGAGAAATAGAATGAGAAGATGAAGTGAAAAGGGTGTAAAGGGAGTGAGAAAGAAGAGAAAGGAATTAATGGAATTATTTCTTTGTTGTTCACCTGATGCTGGGTGGACATGTGCAACAGTTTCACCTACACAGGAGACTTCTTCGGTCGAATGCATAGGAGCAGAACTCTTCTCCAGGCTGAGGGACTGACCACCTCAAATCTAGTCTTCGAGGATGATAGACTGATTACATCGTCTTTACATCTCTATTGCTCCTCCTGTCTTTATATTCGACTGAAGAAGAATACTATGTAGGCGAAAATTAGTTCTGTCTTCCAGTTATGTCCTTGAATTTGCATTGATAAAGCCACTGGATGGCGAAACGTCTACAAAGATACCCAGATGTTGCACACGTGTCTAATTCTTCTAGTAGTTGCCGCCGAAGCGGCTGGTTTATTGCACATCCCATGTCAGTACTGGCTAGTTTGTTATGACCTTTTTTTATCCGTACTTTGGGAACTTTTCGGTCCATCTTGGAACATTGCCAAGTCTATAATGAAATTTGTAGGTATTCTGAGTGGCCCTTTTCTGGCCTAGTTCCTAGGCTTTTTGTGTATCAATATGCTCTCTGGATGCTGTGCACGGAATGGATATGGGGTGCACAATTAGCCAGTACCGTGCATGGGATGGACATGGGGTGCACAACTAGCCAGTCCCGTGCACGGGATGGGATGTGGAACGAACGGGGAAGAATGAAAAGTTCCCAAAATCGCGACCTTTTCATTCTTAGCCCGCACTTAGGGCTAAGAAGACCTTTTCATTCTTAGCCCTAAGTGTGGACTAAGAATGAAAAGGTCGCGATATTGAGAACTTTTCATTCTTCCCCGTTCGTTCCATATCCCCATCCCTTGCACGGCACTGGCTAATTGTGCACCCTATATCCATCCCGTGCACAGCAGCCAGAGAGCATATTGATACACAAAAAGCCTAGGAACTAGGCCCGAAAAGGGCCACTCAGAATACCTACAAATTTCAGTAGGTAATTGTGTGTTGGTCGCGTCAATAAGATAGTTGATCAGAAGTAGATAGTCTTCGTTTAAAGGCCAAGATTAGATAGTCTTCGTGAGGGAACCGTGAGAGATAATGACACAGGTACCCTGATTACCCTTGGAGGGGGACCTACCCTTGGAGGGGGACCTACCCTTGGAGGGGGACCTACCCTTGGAGGGGGACCTACCCTTGGAGGGGGACCTACCCTTGGAGGGGGACCTACCCTTGGAGGGGGACCTACCCTTGGAGGGGGACCTACCCTTGGAGGGGGACCTACCCTTGGAGGGGGACCTACCCTTGGAGGGGGACCTACCCTTGGAGGGGGACCTACCCTTGGAGGGGGACCTACCCTTTGTGGGGGGAACTACCCTTTGTGGGGGGACCTACCCTTTGTGGGGGGACCTACTCTTGACAGAAAAAAATCACTATTTACCATTTTAAATACCACTAGTTGTTAATAGGCCGCTCTCTTGTTACACTGACGAGACACGTTCAGTACTTGAGACAGCGGTAGACACACTTTTAACCCAAAAGCTTGGGTTAACTTCTAACCCCAGCTTTGATTGCTTACTCAGGCAATGACGTCACAAACACCCCCCTCATACCCTACCTAATGGATTATTATTATTATTGGTTAGGTCAGGTTTGTCAGGAAACAAGACAAGTGTTTCCTGACGCTTAAAATTACAACCCTTAGTGGACATACAAGCGCCTGGGGGACTGGGGGGCAATCAGGTTCGAGTCGAGGAAGAGGGGTTACTAAAATTCCCTGGATCAAGAGCACCTCACCTGTACGGGAGGGGCAAATATCTTCACCAGGTGCCAGATCAACCAGGCTGTGATGGATATGTGGGGCAGCGGGCCTCCAGCAGCAACAGCCTGGTTGACCAGGCAAGCACCAGACGAGCCTGGCCCATGGCCGGGCTCAGAGAGTAGATACTCTCGAAACTCTTCAAAGGTATATCAAAGGTATATCAAAGGGAGATAACACTCGTTAGCTAACCTGCCTTTAAGTATATAAATAAAGCTTGTAAATAAAGGCAGTAAAATAAATAAAAAGGCGGAGGTTTGTGCGGAAAGATTAATATATTTTCCCACAGAATACAAGTGATTGTATTCAACGTCTAGCAACATTGTAGTGTATAAGAGTAGTAATGTTGAATAATGACTTAATGTCGAAACATTCATGTTATACATTATATACTGGAGACGTTTATACACTGAGGCAACTTGGGTCGTCTGAATTGTGCACAAGTGCACGCTGGGGTAACTTGGGTCGTCTGAAGGGTGCACAAGTGCACGCTGGGGTAACTTGGGTCGTCTGAAGGTGCACGTGCGCTGGGGTAACTCGTCTGAAGTGCACGGCAGCTGGGTAACTTGGGTCGTCTGAATTGTGCACAAGTGCACGCTGGGGTAACTTGGGTCGTCTGAAGGGTGCACAAGTGCACGCTGGGGTAACTTGGGTCGTCTGAAGGGTGCACAAGTGCACGCTGGGGTAACTTGGGTCGTCTGAAGGGTGCACAAGTGCACGCTGGGGTAACTTGGGTCGTCTGAAGGGTGCACAAGTGCACACTGAGGTGTCCTCTGAAAGGTATACATTAGTTTTACAATAATCCAACTCCCATAGTCGTCACAGATCTCCAGCAGTAGCTACACTGCCCTTCAAGTCTGTAAATAACAGCAGGTTACCTGCATCCCTCGGTACGTTGTTGCATGTGTTGCCAACGTCATGGTAAGCCCTGTGCGCATGAGTTATCATGGTCAGCTCTGGGAACATGTGTTGTCATGGTCAGCCCTGTGCGCATGCGTTGTCAACATGGCAGTCAACAATGGCAGATATACAGGGGCCAAGAGTCGACAAGCGTCTTTATTACCAGCAATATGATAGCCAACACCACTCGCTCGAACTCTCTCCTTTATTGAATTCTCTATTGATGGTCCCGTGGATCATCGTGCCCACGTCCCGGTCACAAACCAGGCTTCCTCAACTACAAAAATTATTACAGGAATAAGAACTGTTACAAGGAAAGAGTATAAGTATTGTGAATGTAAAAAAAAATACGAGACTCGCTTTGCCATCTTGTATGAGATAATGAGTAAAAACACCAGCAGTGTTGCCAGAGTGTTGAACGTTTAACAGGCTTCCGTTTCACATTTGGAATGTAGCAGGTTAAAACGAAGTGTGAATATACACTGAGA
The DNA here is from genome assembly GCA_009830355.1 of Cherax destructor. Classification (NCBI taxonomy): domain Eukaryota; kingdom Metazoa; phylum Arthropoda; class Malacostraca; order Decapoda; family Parastacidae; genus Cherax; species Cherax destructor. The sequence goes on along the minus strand of WNWK01001584.1, from coordinate 2,626 downwards.
AATACACAGCTATCGATGTATATGCCTTGTCAAGGCCTCGATTAGGTATGTGCAGAATTAGTGGCGAAACCATCAATTACAATAACATTAGTATTGTCATGCATGTTATGAAATTTAGGTCCTTGAGATAGTATTTCACCGCCATTGAAGTCCGAAGAATTCCATGGTAATAAGAATAGACGACACTAACTGTAAGAGGCTGCCTGGCACCAATGGTTTGGACACAAGGCATAACCTCTCACATGGAACATTGTCATAACATAGCATATTCATTGGAGGGTTAGTCATGTTTTAGTTTAGCCACAGACATCAATGATGGGAAACATTTGACGCTAGCCAGTTATATATTGGTAATAAGAGTATCACTCGTAGTTTAGTGATTTTACAATGCATCACAAACTCATCCTGTGGATGGTAGGTTCTCAATGCTCGTCGTGTGGTGGGTAGTCACCCCATATCTGTGTGTGTGGTGGCCAGATCATTAACATAAATAGGTCCAGGGATTGGCCCCAGTTAGCTAAGCAAGTTGCAGTAGTAATAATAATCTGTTTATAAAAGTAATAGATTCAGCCACAAAACTATTGAATGGAAAATTAATACAGTAATAAGAATACTATATAGAGAGTAATTCTGGGGACTGGTTATAGAGAGAGGAGTAAGTCTGGGGACTGGTTATAGAGAGTGGAGTAAGTCTGGGGACTGGTTATAGAGAGTGGAGTAAGTCTGGGGACTGGTTATAGAGAGTGGAGTAAGTCTGGGGACTGGTTATAGAGAGTGGAGTAAGTCTGGGGACTGGTTATAGAGAGTGGAGTAAGTCTGGGGACTGGTTATAGAGAGTGGAGTAAGTCTGGGGACTGGTTATAGAGAGTGGAGTAAGTCTGGGGACTGGTTAGAGAGAGTGGAGTAAGTCTGGGGACTGGTTAGAGAGAGTGGAGTAAGTCTGGGGACTGGTTATAGAGAGTGGAGTAAGTCTGGGGACTGGTTATAGAGAGTGGAGTAAGTCTGGGGACTGGTTATAGAGAGTGGAGTAAGTCTGGGGACTGGTTATAGAGAGTGGAGTAAGTCTGGGGACTGGTTATAGAGAGTGGAGTAAGTCTGGGGACTGGTTATAGAGAGTGGAGTAAGTCTGGGGACTGGTTATGAGAGAGTGGAGTAAGTCTGGGGACTGGTTATAGAGAGTGGAGTAAGTCTGGGGACTGGTTATAGAGAGTGGAGTAAGTCTGGGGACTGGTTATAGAGAGTGGAGTAAGTCTGGGGACTGGTTATAAGGGAGTAGTCTGGACGGTTATAAGTGCAAAGTCTGGGGACTGGTTATAGAGAGTGGAGTAAGTCTGGGGACTGGTTATAGAGAGTGGAGTAAGTCTGGGGACTGGTTATAGAGAGTGGAGTAAGTCTGGGGACTGGTTATAGAGAGTGGAGTAAGTCTGGGGACTGGTTATAGAGAGTGGAGTAAGTCTGGGGACTGGTTATAGAGAGTGGAGTAAGTCTGGGGACTGGTTATAGAGAGTGGAGTAAGTCTGGGGACTGGTTATAGAGAGTGGAGTAAGTCTGGGGACTGGTTATAGAGAGTGGAGTAAGTCTGGGGACTGGTTATAGAGAGTGGAGTAAGTCTGGGGACTGGTTATAGAGAGTGGAGTAAGTCTGGGGACTGGTTATAGAGAGTGGAGTAAGTCTGGGGACTGGTTATAGAGAGTGGAGTAAGTCTGGGGACTGGTTATAGAGAGTGGAGTAAGTCTGGGGACTGGTTATAGAGAGTGGAGTAAGTCTGGGGACTGGTTATAGAGAGTGGAGTAAGTCTGGGGACTGGTTATAGAGAGTGGAGTAAGTCTGGGGACTGGTTATAGAGAGTGGAGTAAGTCTGGGGACTGGTTATAGAGAGTGGAGTAAGTCTGGGGACTGGTTATAGAGAGTGGAGTAAGTCTGGGGACTGGTTATAGAGAGTGGAGTAAGTCTGGGGACTGGTTATAGAGAGTGGAGTAAGTCTGGGGACTGGTTATAGAGAGTGGAGTAAGTCTGGGGACTGGTTATAGAGAGTGGAGTAAGTCTGGGGACTGGTTATAGAGAGTGGAGTAAGTCTGGGGACTGGTTATAGAGAGTGGAGTAAGTCTGGGGACTGGTTATAGAGAGTGGAGTAAGTCTGGGGACTGGTTATAGAGAGTGGAGTAAGTCTGGGGACTGGTTATAGAGAGTGGAGTAAGTCTGGGGACTGGTTATAGAGAGTGGAGTAAGTCTGGGGACTGGTTATAGAGAGTGGAGTAAGTCTGGGGACTGGTTATAGAGATGGAGTAAGTCTGGGGACTGGTTATAGAGAGTGGAGTAAGTCTGGGGACTGGTTATAGAGAGTGGAGTAAGTCTGGGGACTGGTTATAGAGAGTGGAGTAAGTCTGGGGACTGGTTAAGAGAGTGGAGTAAGTCTGGGGACTGGTTATAGAGAGTGGAGTAAGTCTGGGGACTGGTTAAGAGAGTGGAGTAAGTCTGGGGACTGGTTATAGAGAGTGGAGTAAGTCTGGGGACTGGTTAAGAGAGTGGAGTAAGTCTGGGGACTGGTTAAGAGAGTGGAGTAAGTCTGGGGACTGGTTAGAGAGAGTGGAGTAAGTCTGGGGACTGGTTATAGAGAGTGGAGTAA
>WNWK01001583.1:220000-265941 GCA_009830355.1 Cherax destructor | reverse complement strand
AGGTCTGCTGCTTTATGTGAGCTCCCAGGGGCACTGTCAACTGCTGGCGGCCAGATAAGTGGGCAGTGCCACTATCTGCACTATTATCCAAGCCACTCTCACCATACTAGCGACACACGTCATGGTTCAAACTTTTCATGGCGTTGCTCATCCACCAAGCTGCCAGACGTGCCGCGGCAGCTTTATGTATTCTAATCTAACCAATCCCATCCTAGAATAAAGGAAACAGAGACTTAGTTTACTAGACACGTTTCAGTATGTTAACGGTATACAATACCGGGAAGCAATACATGTGCAAACGTTGAGTATCTTCAATGTCTAAACGTTTCGCCTGCTTAACAGGCTTCTTCAGATGTAATATACACTGATGTCAGATGTAGTATACACTGATGTCAGATGTAGTATACACTGACTTTGCCAAAGGTTTTGACAGGTGCGACCATTGGGTAAATGAACACACAATGCACGCACAAGGAATAATTGGAAAGGCAGGCAGATGGATATTTACCTTAATAATAGCAAAGAGAGTCAAATCAAAGGTTGATACAGTGACAAGTTGTTCCTCAAGGCAGAGAAGACACAGTCAACCTTCAAACTTATATAAACCAATATATATATATATATATATATATATATATATATCAAATTGCCTACCAAACTGCCAGAAGTAATTGTAAGTAAACTTGAACCTGGCCACAACATCAGTCAGTCTGTTTACATTGCAAGTTGCTTTATGTACGTTCATGTTATAGAGACTTATATATCTACTCGGGCTTCTATATTCTCATGTCTTCCAGTGGGCCACTGACAACAATATGATGTTCAATGAGAACAAATTTCAGTTACTACGTTATGGAAGAATGAAGGAAATGAAAATAAGACAAGTTCAAATCACTCAATAAAACATAAATTAAATGCAAAAGAACTGAGAGTGATAATGTTAGAAAATATCACGTTCAAAGAGCGAAACAATGTATTTTATCGTAACTGCTAGGAATATGACAGACTGGATAACTAGAACCTTCATAACAAGAGATACCAAGCCAATGATACTTCAGGTCACTCGTTCTCTCTAGGCTGGAATATTACTGTGTACTAACGACCACTTTAAGGCAGGCGAAATTGCTGTTCAAATACATACAGAAAAAAGCTTGACAGCTCGTATATACTCAGTTAAGAACCTACGTATAGTGCTGGGAGTGCTTTGAGTTCCTCGAACAATACTCCTTTAAATGTAGGCGAGAAAGATATATCATAATCTACACTTGGAAGATACTGGGGGGAGAGATTGGTCCCAAACCTGTACACTGAGGTTACTACCTATGAACACAAGAGGCTTGGTATACGGAGCAGAATATCTCCAACGACAAGCAGGGAAAGTATGAGTACACAGAGAGCTTAATAAGTGTAAAAGGACCACGACTCTTCAACACCCTCCCTTCATGCATAAGGAGTATCAATAAGAAACCCAGAACTGTCTTCAAGAGGAAAGTCCACAGAATCCTCAAAACAGACCCTGATCAGCTAGGTTGTGGTTCACATGTAGGACTGTGGGCGACGGGTAATAACAGATTGATGGATCAGACCAGTAACCAGCAGACCTGGTCAGGGACCAGGAGGGACTCCAGGTAAATCTCCCAAAACACAGTAATGAAGAGTAGACTTGTACTGCTGCTGCACATGCTGCACTGCTGCTGTACATGCTACACTGCTGCTGTACTGCTGCTGTACATGCTGCACTGATGCTGTATATCCTGTACTGCTACTGTACCTGTTGTACTGCTGCTGTACATGTTGCACTGCTGCTGCACATGTTGCACTGCTGCTGTACAAGCTGCACTGCTGCTGTGCATGTTGCACTGGTGCTGTACATGCTGCACTGCTGCTGTATATGCTGCACTGCTGCTGTACATGTTGTACTCCTGTTGTACATGCTGCACTGCTGCTGTACATCTTGCACTGCTCCTGTACATCTTGCACTGCTCCTGTACATCTTGCACTGCTCCTGTACATCTTGTACTGCTGCTGTACATCTTGCACTGCTCCTGTACATCTTGCACTGCTCCTGTACATCTTGTACTGCTGCTGTACATCTTGCACTGCTCCTGTACATCTTGCACTGCTCCTGTACATCTTGTACTGCTGCTGTACATGCTGCACTGCTTCTGTACATGTTGCACTGCTCCTGTACATGTTGCACTGCTGCTGTACATGTTGCACTGCTGCTGTACTGTTACTGTACTGCTGCTGTACATGCTGCACTGCTGCTGTACATGTTGCCCTGCTGCTGTACATGCTGCACTGCTGCTGTACATGTTGCACTGCTGCTGTACTGTTACTGTACTGCTGCTGTACATGCTGCACTGCTGCTGTACATGTTGCACTGCTGCTGTACATGCTGCACTGCTGCTGTACATGTTGCACTGCTGCTGTACTGTTACTGTACTGCTGCTGTACATGCTGCACTGCTGCTGTACATGTTGCACTGCTGCTGTACTGTTGCTGTACTGCTGCTGTACATGCTGCACTGCTGCTGTACATGTTGCACTGCTGCTGTACTGTTACTGTACTGCTGCTGTACATGTTGCACTGCTGCTGTACATGTTGCACTGCTGCTGTACTGTTACTGTACTGCTGCTGTACATGTTGCACTGCTGCTGTATATGCTCCACTGTTGCTGTACTGCTGCACTTGGTCTGTACAGGTGATATACAATACCTCACTGCTTGACGCCATTATCAAACACAACAACCATCACCTAGACTCACCTGTTGCAATCTTACCATCACCCAGACCCACCTACTACCACCGTACCTTCTCATGACCAAGACTCACCTACTGCCACCTTAAGTAACTCACTAGACTCTCCACCTTAGTAATACAGACTCACCTACCCGCTTATACATCACTAGACTCACCTGTTGCAATCTTCCATCACCCAGACACCTACTACCACCGTATTCATGACCAGACCTACTGCCACATAACATCACCTAGACTCACCTACTGCCACCTTAAGTAAACATCACCTAGACTCACCTGTTGCAATCTTACCATCACCCAGACCCACCTACTACCACCGTACCTTCTCATGACCAAGACTCACCTACTGCCACCTTAAGTAAACATCACCTAGACTCACCTACTGCCACCTTAAGTAAACATCACCTAGACTCACCTACTGCCACCTTAAGTAAACATCACCTAGACTCACCTGCACTTAGCCATCACCAGACCACCTACTGTACACACCTACCCTTCTGCACCAAGACTCCCTACTGCCACCTTATAAACATCACCTAGACTCACCTACTGCCACCTTAAGTAAACATCACCTAGATCACTCTGCCCTTACATCACCAGACCCTCACCTTACATCCCAGACTCCCTACTGCCACCTTAAGTACCCATCACCTAGACTCACTACTGCCACCTTAAGTACCCATCACCTAGACTCACCTACTGTCACCTACACAGTACACATTCTATGTACTTAGCCTGATAACTCTACACAGTGACAACTTTATTAATGTTGTGGTTTCTCTAGGTGAGGGCCCTAGAAGCACCTGAGGGAACTAGCCACCTAGTAACAAACTTCATAAGTGAGACTAATGACCTAAGTGAACTGGCACCTACAGTGGGACTTAAGTAGGAACCAGAGTACAGAACTAAGTAAGACATAGGCTAGATGGAGCTGATGCAGCTAGAGTGAGAACATAGCTGAGAGGCTCACCTGAGTGGACCTAGAGTGAGGAAGCTACTAGAGTAGCAGACTAGTAGTGAGGAACTCAGAGATGAGGAAGCCTAAGTGGAGCCAAGTGAGACTACCTATGACTAGAGACCAGACTGAGGATCACCTAGGTGAGAACTAGAGTGAGAAGTCTAGATGAACTTGAGTGAAGCTGATAAGAGCTACAGTGACGAAGCTTAGGTAGTGAAAGCTAGTGAGGGAGCTAGAGTGAGGGAGAGCTAGAGTGAGGGAGAGCTAGGAGTGAGGGAGCTAGAGGGAGATGAGGGGAGAGCTAGGAGTGAGGAGAGCTAGGAGTGAGGGAGAGCTAGAGTGAGGGGAACTAGGATGAGAGGGAGCTAGGAGTGAGGGGAGAGCTAGGAGTGAGGGAGAGCTAGGAGTGAGGGAGAGCTAGGAGTGAGGGAGAAGCTAGGAGTGAGGGGAGAGCTAGGAGTGAGGGAGAGCTAGGAGTGAGGGAGACTAGGAGTGAGGAGAGCTAGGAGTGAGGAGAGCTAGGAGTGAGGGAGCTAGAGTGAGGAGAGCTAGGAGTGAGAGGAGAGAACTAGGAGTGAGGAGAGACTAGGAGTGAGGGAGAGCTAGGAGTGAGGGAGAACTAGGAGTGAGGAGAGAACTATGAGTGAGGGGAGAGCTAGAAGTGAGGGGAGAGCTAGGAGTGAGGAGAGAACTAGGAGTGAGGAGAGAACTAGGAGTGAGGGGAGAGCTAGGAGTGAGGGGAGAGCTAGGAGTGAGGGGAGAACTAGGAGTGAGGGAGAACTAGAGTGAGGAGAGCTAGGAGTGGGGGAGAGCTAGGAGTGAGGGAGACTAGGAGTGAGGGGAGAGCTAGGAGTGAGGAGGAGAGCTAGGAGTGAGGAGCTAGAGGAGACTAGGAGTGAGGGAGAGCTAGGGAGTGAGGGAGAGCTAGGAGTGAGGGGAGAGCTAGGAGTGAGGGAGAGCTAGGAGTGAGGGAGAGCTAGGAGTGAGGGGAGAGCTAGGAGTGAGGGAGAGCTAGGAGTGAGGGAGAGCTAGGAGTGAGGGGAGAGCTAGGAGTGAGGGGAGAGCTAGGAGTGAGGGGAGAGCTAGGAGTGAGGGGAGAGCTAGGAGTGAGGGGAGAGCTAGGAGTGAGGAGAGAGCTAGGAGTGAGGGGAGAGCTAGGAGTGAGGGGAGAGCTTGGAGTGAGGGGAGAGCTAGGAGTGAGGGGAGAGAGGAAGGCTTCACGTTCTGCATTATTCATGGAAGTTAAAGTTGCGGCAGACACGCAGGATCCCTTATCACCAGGCGGGGGGAGGTGGTGTGGGGGCGTGGTGGGTGTGGCTGTGGTGGTGGGCGTGGGGTGTGGGGCATGGTGGTTGTGGGGCATGGTGGGTGTGGGGGCGTTTTGGGTGTGGGGCGTTTTGGGTGTGGGGCGTGGTGGGTGTGGGGGCGTGATGGATGTGGTGGGTGTGGGGGCGTGGTGGTGGTGGGGCGTGGTGGGTGTGGGGCATGGTGGGTGTGGGGCGTGATGGGTGTGGGGCGTGATGGGTGTGGGGGCGTGGTGGGTATAGGGCGTGGTGGGTTGAGGAAGGTCATCACTCACTATCCTCCACCATCACTCACTATCCTCCACCATCACTCACTATCCTCCACCATCACTCACTATCTTCCACTATTGGTGGGGGGGAGTAAGGGAGGGAGACAGGTGGGGCAAATCCCAGCTGTCTTGGGGGATTGATTAAGTGTGGAGGTGGTGGTGGTAGGGGAGGGATGTGGTGGTGGGGGTAGGGGAGGTGATGTGGTGGTGGGGTAGGGAGGTGATGTGGTGGTGGGGGTAGGGAGGTGATGTCGTGGTGGGGTAGGGGAGGTGATGTCGTGGTGGGGTTGGGGAGGTGATGTGGTGGTGGGGAAGGAAGAGAGGAAGATGCAAGATGAGGAAAGGGTTTGAGAAGGGGATAGAGGGACTATAGAAAGAATAGAGAAGGGAAGAAAGAGAATGGGATAGAAAACAGTGATATATATATATATATATATATATATATATATATATATATATATATATATATATTTGTCAGAGGGCTGAAGAGGGGTTGTTGAGGTGGTTTGGTCATTTAGAGAGAATGGATCAAAGTAGAATGACTTGGAGAGCGTATAAATCTGTAGGGGAAGGAAGGCGGAGTAGGGGTCGTTCTAGAAAAGGTTGGAGGGAAGGGGTAAAGGAGGTTTTGTGGGCGAGGGGCTTGGACTTCCAGCAAGCATGTGTGAGCGTGTTAGATAGGAGTGAATGAAGACGAATGGTTTTTGGGACATGACGATCTGTTGGAGTGTGAGCAGGGTAACATTTTGTGAAGGGATTCAGGGAAATCAGTTAATTGATTTAGTTGGACTTGAGTCCTGGAAATGGGAAGTACAATGCCTGCACTTTAAAGGAGGGGTCTGGGATAGTGACAGCTGGGAGGGACTATTCTCAGCTGTCGTATCTGAGCTCCTCTGCAAAGACAGTGATTATGTATGAGGGTGGTGAAAGTGTTGAATGATGATGAAAGTATTTTCTTTTTGGGGATTTTCTTTCTTTTTGGGTCACCCTGCCTTGGTGGGAGACGGCCGACTTGTTGAAAACAAAAAAAAATTATATATATATATGTCGTGCCGATTAGGTAAAACTGGTCAATTAGCAGTAACTCATTTAAAATTAAATCTTTTCTAAAATTTTCTCTTATACGTTTAAAGATATATTTTTTTCATTTATGTTAATGTAAAATTTTATAATTTTGTACCAAGAGAAACTTAGAAAACTTACCTAACCTTATTATAACAAGCGCAATTTAATTTAGCCTATCCCAACTTAATATATTTTAGATACGTTTACAATAATTTAATAATAAACAAACACAATGAAATATATTTTTTTCGTTAGGACAAGTGAAAATTTGTGTATGCAATAATTTCGCAAAAATCATTCTGAACCTAACGAAAAAATATATTTCATTGTGTTTTTTTTATTATTAAATTATTGTAAACGTATCTAAAATATATTAAGTTGGGTTAGGCTAAATTAAATTGCGATAATATATATATATATATATATATATATATATATATATATATATATATATATATATATATATATATATATATATATATATATATATATATATATATATATATATATATATATATATATATATATATATATATATATATATATATATATATATATATATATATATATTATATATATATATATGTCGTGCCGATTAGGTAAAACTTGCGATTTTGGCTTAAATAGCAACGCTCACCTTGCCATATAAGACAAGTGAAAATTTGTGTATGCAATAATTTGCAAAAATCATTCTGAACATAACGAAAAAATATATTTCATTGTGTTTGTTTATTATTAAATTAATGTTAACGTATCTAAAATATATTTAGTTGGGTTAGGCTAAATTAAATTGCGCTTGTTGTAATAAGGTTAGGTAGGTTTTCAAAGTTTCTCTTGGTACAAAATTATAAATTCTTACATTGACATAAATGAAAAAATATATCTTTAAACGTATAAGAGAAATTTTAGAGAGGACTTAATTTTAGATGAGTTCTTGCTAATTGACCAGTTTTACCTAATCGGCACGATATATATATATATATATATATATATATATATATATATATATATATATATATATATATATATATATATATATATATATATATATATAAGAGCAGGACGATAACGGGGATCGTGGTCAAATTTATTAAAATGGCGGAAAAATAAAATGTTGGAGTGATGTATGTAAGGGTAATTTATTGGTCCCGCATGATCTAATAAATTGTTCAAAAGTGCTCATAAATTTTGATTTTAAATATATATATAAATATATAATAGTCGTAATTAAAGTAGTACCCTGGGGAATATCTGGTAATACCTGCGTCACAACCCACGTCAACCTGCCACTGCCCGCCTCTATAATAATAATATAATAATATCTTTATTTCTACAAGTACATGTACAAGGTATACAGGACTAGCTGACATCAATGACATATTACTATATAGAAAGCCGCTTGTTGTGCAGAGCATTTCGGGCAAATTAGGTCAGTTTTGTCCCAGGATGCGACCCACACCAGTCGACTAACACCCAGATAAGGAAACACATCCGATATACTATATATATATATATATATATATATATATATATATATATATATATATATATATATATATATATATATATATAGCAAAACAACCACTATGAAAAAATAGAAGAATTCCAAGCGCTTTCGTGACTACTCACATTATCAAGGAACTATGTTCCTTGTGATCTTTTTGCATATATATATATATATATATATATTGACACACTTTATAATGAGGCAGTGAGAGAAAACAGTGGAGCAGCAGTCAGGAGCCTCGTCACTGCAAAGTCAACAGTGACATTACAGTGGTAGGGAAACACTCCCTGGTCTTCACCCCCCCCTTCCCTCTCTCCCACCCAGGCTCGAACCCGGGTCCTCGGGTTGTGAGCCAGTTTGCCAGTCTTATGGCACTACTGAGTTGCCATCTCATGGCAAACTAAAAGGGACACGAAGATGAAGAGAGAAAGAAAGGCGAACAAACTCCTCAGTTGTGTTTATATAAATCAGCTCACAGAGGCATCGATGAATAAGACAAGAGCAACACTTGGGTATCTTTAAGAACATAAGAAAGAAGGAACACTGCAGTAGGCCTACTGACCCATGCGAGGCAGGTCCATGTCACTCCTCGGGTTAGACCTGACTACCTGGAGTTAACCCTCTCCAGGTAAACTCCAGGTAGTCAAGTTCAACTCACACCCACCCACACCCACTCTATGTATTTATCTAACCTATTTTTAAAACTACACAACGTCTTAGCATCTATGACGGTACTCGGGAGTTTGTTCCACTCATCCACAACTCTATTACCAAACCAGTGCTTTCCTATATCCTTCCTGAATCTGAACTTTTCCAACTTGAAACCATTGCTGCGAGTCCTGTCTTGGCTAGATGTTTTCAGCAAGCTATTTACATCCCCTTTATTTATTCCTGTTTTCCATTTATACACCTCAATCATATTCTCCCTAATTCTACGCCTTTCTAGAGAGTGCAGATTCAGGGCCCTCAGTCTATCCTCATAGGGAAGATTTCTGATACATGGGATCAACTTTGTCATCCTCCTCTGTACGTTTTCCAGTGCATTTATATCCATTCTGTAATACGGTGACCAGAACTGTGCAGCATAATCTAAATGAGGCCTAACCAAGGATATATAGAGTTGAAGAACAACCTGAGGACTTCTATTATTTATACTTCTTGATATGAAGCCAAGGATTCTGTTAGTTTTATTGCGAACACTTATGCACTGTTGTCTTGGTTTCAGATTACTGCTAACCAGAACTCCTAAATCCTTTTCGCAATCACAAGTATTAAGATCTACATTATTCAGTTTATATGTGGCATGGTTATTGTACTGACCAACATTTAGAACTTTGCATTTGTCTATATTAAACTGCATCTGCCACTTCGACCACTGCATCAGTCTATTCAAATCATCCTGGAGTGCTCTAATGTCCTCATTAGAATGAAATGGACGGCCTATTTTGGTCTCATCAGCAAATCTGCTTATGTTGCTATTTATTCCCTTATCTATGTCGTTTATGTAAATTGTAAACAACAAGGGACCCAAAACTGACCCCTGTGGAACACCACTTGTGACGTGCCCCCATTCTGATTTATCCCCATTTATGCAAACTCTCTGCTGCCTATTTGTCAACAATGCCTCTACCCAGGAAAAAATTTCTCCTATTCCGTGTTCCTTAAGTTTCCTCAATAGCCTCTGATGTGGAACTCTATCGAAAGCCTTACTGAAGTCCATATACACAATATCATATTCATTACCGTGATCTACCTCCTCAAACACCTTAGTGAAAAAAGTTAGTAAATTCGTAAGACAGGAACGCCCCTTAGTAAACCGTGTTGAGATTTATTAATCAATTTATGCCTTTCAAGATGGCTACGAATTGCCTCGGCAATTATTGATTCCCCTTGCCCCTTCATGCCGGACACTGCCCCCTGCCCCTTCATGTCGGGCACTGCCCCCTGCCCCTTCATGTCGGGCACTACCCCCTGCCCCTTCATGTCGGACACTGCCCCCTGCCCCTTCATGCCGGGCACTGCCCCCTGCCCCTTCATGCCGGGCACTGCCCCCTGCCCCTTTGTCGGGCACTGCCCCCTTCCCCTTCATGCCGGGCACTACCCTTGCCACTTCATGCCGGGCACTGCCCCTGCCCTTTATGTCGGGCACTGCCCCTGCCCTTCATGTCGGGCACTGCCCCTGCCCCTTCATGTCGGACACTGCCCCTGCCCCTTCATTCCAGGCACTGCCCCTGCCCTTCATGCCGGGCACTGCCCCTGCCCTTTGTCGGGCACTGCCCCTGCCCCTTTGTCGGGCACTGCCCCTTCCCTTCATGCCGGGCACTCCCCTGCCACTTCATGCCGGGCACTGCCCCTGCCCTTTATGTCGGGCACTGCCCCTGCCCTTCATGTCGGGCACTGCCCCTGCCCTTCATGTCGGACACTGCCCCCTGCCCCTTCATTCCGGGCACTGCCCCTGCCCTTCATGCCGGGCACTGCCCCTGCCCCTTCATGTCGGGCACTGCCCCTGCCCCTTCATGTCGGACACTGCCCCCTGCCCTTCATTCCGGGCACTGCCCCTGCCCCTTCATGCCGGGCACTGCCCCCTGCCCCTTCATGTCGGGCACTGCCCCTGCCCTTCATGTCGGCACTGCCCCCTGCCCCTTCATCCGGGCACTGCCCCTGCCCTTCATTCCGGGCACTGCCCCCTGCCCCTTCATGCCGGGCACTGCCCCCTGCCCCTTCATGTCGGGCACTGCCCCTGCCCTTCATGCTCGGACACTGCCCCTGCCCCTTCATTCCGGGCACTGCCCCCTGCCCTTCATGCCGGGCACTGCCCCCTGCCCCTTCATGTCGGACACTGCCCCTGCCCTTCATTCCGGGCACTGCCCCTGCCCTTCATGTCGGGCACTGCCCCTGCCCCTTGTCGGACACTGCCCCTGCCCTTCTTTCCCGGGCACTGCCCCCTGCCCCTTCATGCCGGGCACTGCCCCTGCCCTTCATGCCGGGCACTGCCCCCTGCCCCTTTGTCGGGCACTGCCCCTTCCCTTCATGCCGGGCACTGCCCCCTGCCACTTCATGCCGGGCACTGCCCCCTGCCCTTTATGTCGGGCACTGCCCCCTGCCCTTCATGTCGGGCACTGCCCCCTGCCCTTCATGTCGGACACTGCCCCCTGCCCCTTCATTCCGGGCACTGCCCCCTGCCCTTCATGTCGGGCACTGCCCCTGCCCTTTGTCGGACACTGCCCCTTCCCCTTCATTCCGGGCACTGCCCCTGCCCTTCATGCCGGGCACTGCCCCCTGCCCCTTTGTCGGGCACTGCCCCTTCCCCTTCATGCCGGGCACTACCCCTGCCACTTCATGCCGGGCACTGCCCCTGCCCCTTTATGTCGGGCACTGCCCCTGCCCCTTCATGTCGGGCACTGCCCCCTGCCCTTCATGTCGGACACTGCCCCCTGCCCTTCATTCCGGGCACTGCCCCCTGCCCCTTCATGTCGGGCACTGCCCCCTGCCCTTTGTCGGACACTGCCCCTGCCCCTTCATTCCGGGCACTGCCCCTGCCCCTTCATGCCGGGCACTGCCCCTGCCCCTTCATGTCGGGCACTGCCCCTGCCCCTTCATGTCGGACACTGCCCCCTGCCCTTCATTCCGGGCACTGCCCCCTGCCCCTTCATTCCGGGCACTGCCCCCTGCCCCTTCATGTCGGGCACTGCCCCCTGCCCCTTCATGTCGGGCACTGCCCCCTGCCCCTTCATGTCGGACACTGCCCCCTGCCCCTTCATTCCGGGCACTGCCCCCTGCCCCTTCATGCCGGGCACTGCCCCCTGCCCCTTCATGTCGGGCACTGCCCCTGCCCTTCATTCCGGGCACTGCCCCCTGCCCCTTCATGTCGGGCACTGCCCCCTGCCCTTTGTCGGACACTGCCCCTGCCCCTTCATTCGGCACTGCCCCCTGCCCCTTCATGCCGGGCACTGCCCCTGCCCCTTCATGCCGGGCACTGCCCCTGCCCCTTAGTCGGGCACTGCCCCTTCCCTTCATGCCGGGCACTGACCCCTGCCTTCATGCCGGGCACTGCCCCCTGCCCTTCATGTCGGGCACTGCCCCCTGCCCTTCATGTCGGGCACTGCCCCTGCCCTTCATGTCGGACACTGCCCCCTGCCCTTCATTCCGGGCACTGCCCCCTGCCCTTCATGTCGGGCACTGCCCCTGCCCCTTTGTCGGACACTGCCCCCTGCCCCTTCATTCCGGGCACTGCCCCTGCCCCTTCATTCGGGCACTGCCCCCTGCCCCTTCATGCCGGGCACTGCCCCTGCCCTTCATGTCGGGCACTGCCCCTGCCCTTCATGTCGGACACTGACCCCTGCCCCTTCATTCCGGGCACTGCCCCCTGCCCCTTCATGCCGGGCACTGCCCCCTGCCCCTTCATGTCGGGCACTGCCCCTGCCCCTTCATTCCGGGCACTGCCCCTGCCCCTTCATGTCGGACACTGCCCCTGCCCCTTCATTCGGGCACTGCCCCTGCCCCTTCATGTCGGGCACTGCCCCCTGCCCCTTCATGCGGGCACTGCCCCCTGCCCCTTTATGTCGGGCACTGCCCCCACAATCAACTATGAAGGCCCAACTTTTGCAGGAGAGTTCATCCATCTCCGTGTGTGTCGGCTGCGCCTCACACACCAGTCTATCAATCTTTCCGGTGTGTGTGTGTGTGTGTGTGTGTGTGTGTGTGTGTGTGTGTGTGTGTGTGTGTGTGTGTGTGTGTGTGTGTGTGTGTGTGTGTGTGTGTGTGTGTGTGTGTGTGTGTGTGTGTGTGTGTGTGTGTGTGTGTGTGTGTGTGTGTGTGTGTGTGTGTGTGTGTGTGTGTGTGTTACTTGTTACCAGTGTTTTATGATCTGATTAAAATATAATTTAAATTTAAAACATCAAAAAAATAGAAATTAAACAAAAATATTTACTGTCATATAGGCTGTGGTTCTTACGTCAGTCTGCGTGCGGCCAGCAGTAACAGCCTGGTTGATCAGAGCCTGATCCACCATGAGGCCTGGTCTCAGACCGAGCCGCGGGTATATTGACTCCCGAAACCCTCTCCAGGTAAACTCCAGGTAATATGTTCTGATCTGATGATGACAGACAGACTTGTCGAAACGAAATAATAAATATTACCATCTGTCTCCACCTAAATTACTGGGAATGTTTGAAGTGCCTTGACCTGTACTCCTTGGAACGAAGGCGAAAATGATACATAATTTACACCTGGAAAATCCTAGAGGGACTGGTCCCGACTTTGCACACATAAATCATTCCCGACAAGAGAAGAGGCTCGCCAGGCGGTGCCGAATACCTCCAATGAATGGCAGGGATGCCATGAGTGCACTGAGAGAACACACTAAGTGTAAGGGGCCCAAGACTTCCAACGGCCTTCCATCATACATAGGGAAGATTACCAATAGACCCCTGGCTGACTTCAAGAAAGAACTAGATATGGTCAAGTCGTTTGCTGATCAGCCGGGTTGTGGTTTGTATTTTAGAGTGCGTGCAGTCACCAATAATAGCCTGGTTGATCAAGCCTTCATCTAATTCTGGGAGAAAAAGAAGTATATTAAAGTGAATAATCATAACCAGATCAATAATATAAAAGTGTTAAGCTCACTGTTGCACCCGGGTAAAAGTTCTAGAGTAAAAGGCAAGCAGGACGCGGTCTTATTGAGACGCAACAAACAATTACAGCAGCAGCAGCGACGCCCGTCTCCACAATCCTCCTTCAACTCAAGTGCTACTTGAAGGACAAGTTACACAAGCAGAACTCCTCTCCCGTGTTGCAGTCAAAAGCCCAGCAGCATCTTAGAAAGTGGCTCTGGGAGGAGTTCCTGGTGTCTCCTCTGTTTCCATCTCCGCACTCTTTTTCTCTTCTGGAAAATCAATTTGGTGAGATTACGCGGGAAAGCCCCTGATTGGCTGGCTCACCCGCTCGCTCTGCCGCGCGCAAGCGTCCGTAACCTCGACAGCGAGACCCGCGGCCACGGCTTCCACTCCGCCCTGCACCACTAGCGGCTACATATCCGACCTCTAAATCCCTTCTCAAACACCAGTTGTACTTAAACGAACGCAAAGAAACGGCAAACCACCCAAGGCCCCCTGTGCCATTACCAGCAACCGAAGCTGAAGCCAGGCCAAGGCAGCCCCGTAGCGGACGAGTTGCCAGAAGGCTCACTCTGGTGGAAGATCGGTAAATTAAAATGTCATATCGCGTTAGCCCCAGGCGCACGCTAAGCTAGCCATCCAAGTCCCCGAAATGATTACAAATACGTGAGCCTGATCCTTTAAGACAAACAGCGAGCCTCCCAAAACCCGAGAGAAAGGAAACTATTAGGGATATTATGGTGTTGGTGCTCCTGAATCTGCCTGAGAGTTTGCATTCTTGCCTTTGGAAAATACTTGTCTGGAAGGATTTACTGGGTTCTCCAGTTCTTGTGTGGGGAGCTTTAGCATCCCTCCCTCCCCCTCCCCCTCCCCTCCTTGTCCATGGTGCAACCTCACTTGCTCGACACACACTTCTTGAAACAAGAAGAAGAAAAAAAGGAAAGGTTTCTTACGAGACACGGAATGAGAGATTTTCTCCAGACATACAAACACGGAGAAAGTTACTTCCAGAGGGACAAAGACGAGAGGAGAGAGTTGACACTAGTGATGATAAGAGAGATAAAGAGGAAGAAAGGCAATCATGAAAAGGTTAAGAAGCTCCTCTTGCCACGGCTTCTCTTCTAGAACAAGTACTAGAGAGACGCTCTGTTATAACCCGGTCTAGGTTAGGTTCTAGTGAGATAACCGAAAGTTTGATAAAGTAGTCGCCGCCAGTACAATGACAGGGCTTGGCTGCCCTCTCATGGCACTACTGGGCTGCCCTCTCATGGTACTACTGGGCTGCCCTCTCATGGTACTACTGGGCTGCCCTCTCATGGCACTACTGGGCTGCCCTCTCATGGCACTACTGGGCTGCACTCTCATGGTACTACTGGGCTGCCCTCTCATGGCACAACTGGGCTGCCCTCTCATGGTACTACTGGGCTGCCCTCTCATGGCACTACTGGGCTTCCCTCTCATGGCACTACTGGGCTGCCCTCTCATGGTACTACTGGGCTGCCCTCTCATGGTACTACTGGGCTGCCCTCCATGGCACTACTGGGCTGCCCTCTCATGGCACTACTGGGCTGCACTCTCATGGTACTACTGGGCTGCCCTCTCATGGCACTACTGGGCTGCCCTCTCATGGCACTACTGGGCTGCACTCTCATGGTACTACTGGGCTGCCCTCTCATGGCACTACTGGGCTGCCCTCTCATGGTACTACTGGGCTGCCCTCTCATGGCACTACTGGGCTGCCCTCTCATGGCACTACTGAGCTGCACTCTCATGGCACTACTGGGCTGCCCTCTCATGGCACTACTGGGCTGCACTCTCATGGCACTACTGGGCTGCCCTTTCATGGCACTACTGGGCTGCACTCTCATGGTACATGGTACTACTGGGCTGCCCTCTCATGGCAGTACTGGGCTGCGCTCTCATGGCACTACTGGGCTGCTCTCTCATGGTACATGGTACTACTGGGCTGCCCTCTCATGGTACTACTGGGCTGCCCTCTCATGGTCCTACTGGGCTGCCCTCTCATGGCACTACTGGGCTGCCCTCTCATGGTACTACTGGGCTGCCCTCTCATGGCACTACTGGGCTGCCCTCTCATGGCACTACTGAGCTGCACTCTCATGGCACTACTGGGCTGCCCTCTCATGGCACTACTGGGCTGCACTCTCATGGCACTACTGGGCTGCCCTTTCATGGCACTACTGGGCTGCACTCTCATGGTACATGGTACTACTGGGCTGCCCTCTCATGGCAGTACTGGGCTGCGCTCTCATGGCACTACTGGGCTGCTCTCCATGGTACATGGTACTACTGGGCTGCCCTCTCATGGTACTACTGGGCTGCCCTCTCATGGTACTACTGGGCTGCCCTCTCATGGCACTACTGGGCTGCACTCTCATGGCACTACTGGGCTGCCCTTTCATGGCACTACTGGGCTGCACTCTCATGGTACATGGTACTACTGGGCTGCCCTCTCATGGCAGTACTGGGCTGCGCTCTCATGGCACTACTGGGCTGCTCTCTCATGGTACATGGTACTACTGGGCTGCTCTCTCATGGTACTACTGGGCTGCCCTCTCATGGCACTACTGGGCTGCCCTCTCATGGTACATGGTACTACTGGGCTGCCCTCTCATGGCACTACTGGGCTGCCCTCTCATGGTACTACTGGGCTGCCCTCTCATGGTACTACTGGGCTGCCCTCTCATGGTACATGGTACTACTGGGTTGCCCTCTCATGGCACTACTGAGCTGCCCTCTCATGGTACTACTGGGCGGCCCTCTCATGGTACTACTGGGCTGCCCTCTCATGGTACTACTGGGCTGCCCTCTCATGGTACTACTGGGCTGCCTTCTCATGGCACTACTGGGCTGCCCTCTCATGGTACTACTGGGCTGCCCTCTCATGGTATTACTGGGCTGCCCTCTCATGGCACTACTGAGCTGCACTCTCATGACACTACTGAGCTGCACTCTCATTGCACTACTGAGCTGCACTCTCATGGCACTACTGAGCTGCACTCTCATGACACTACTGAGCTGCACTCTCATGGTACTACTGAGCTGCACTCTCATGGCACTACTGAGCTGCATTCTCATGGCACTACTGAGCTGCACTCTCATGGCACTACTGAGCTGCACTCTCATGGTCCTACTGAGCTGCTTTCATGGCACAGAGAGGGAAACTTTCAGGACAAACTAGAAGACAGAGAGATATATAGGCAGATAGATAGATAAAGAGAGAGAGAGAGAGAGAGAGAGAGAGAGAGAGAGAGAAAAGACAAACTCACCAGTGGTGTTTACGTAAATATAAATCAGCAGCGCACAGAGGCAGTAAATTTTAGACGGTAGGGAGGAGAGGGTCGTGGGTGATAAAATCCTAGTGAGAGAGGGAGAGAGAGAGAGAGATATTCATGGAAATTGGCCAGCCGGACTTGAGTCCTGGAGGTGGAAAGTTGAATTGCATGAATAATATAGCATTTTTTTCCTCTCTATAACTGTATGCAACTTGCATACATAAGAACATAAGAAAGGAGGAACACTGCAGCAGGCCTGTTGGCCCATACTAGGCAGGTCCTTCACAACCCATCCCACCAACAGAACACCTGCTCAACCCAATTTTCAAAGCTACCCAAGAAACAAGCTTTGACAATTCTACCCACTCATGCGCGAGTCCCACTCAAATCCAACCCCTCTCACTCATGAATTTATCCAACCTAAATTTGAAACTACCCAAGGTCCTAGCTTCAATAACCCTACTAGGCAGACTGTTCCACTCATCAACTACCCTATTTCCAAACCAATACTTTCCTATATCCTTTCTAAATCTAAACTTATCTAACTTGAATCCATTATTGCGGGTTCTCTCTTGGAGAGATATCCTCAAGACCTTATTTATATCCCCTTTGTTAATACCCATTTTCCACTTGTATACCTCGATCATGTCTCCCTCATTCTACGTCTTACAAGTGAATGTAATTTTAGGGTCTTCAATCTTTCTTCGTAAGGAAGATTTCTAATGCTATGTATTAATTTAGTCATTCTACGCTGAATGTTTTCTAACGAATTTATGTCCATTCTGTAATATGGAGACAGAACTGAGCTGCGTAATCTAGGTGAGGCCTTACTAATGATGTATAAAGCTGTAATATAACCTCTGGACTTCTGTTGCTAACACTTCTTGATATAAATCCCAGTAATCTATTTGCCTTATTACGTACGCTTAGGCATTGCTGTCTTGGTTTAAGGTTGCTGCTTACCATCACCCCCAAGTCCTTCTCGCAATCTGTATGGCTAAGTTCTACGTTATTTAACTTATAAGTGCTTGGGTTATGGACACTCCCGAGCTTCAGAACCTTGCATTTATCTACATTGAACTGCATCTGCCACTTTTCTGACCACGAATTAAGTTTGTCTAAATCTTCCTGAAGTTCTATGACATCTATGTTTGAATCAATTATCCTACCTATCTTCGTGTCGTCGGCGAATTTGCTCATATCACTAGTAATTCCCTCATCAAGGTCATTGATATATATTATAAATAACAATGGGCCTAAGACTGATCCCTGTGGAACACCACTTGTTACAAGTCCCCATTCGGATTTAACCCCATTTATGCACACTCTCTGCTTCCTATTGGTGAGCCATGACTCGATCCATGACAGCACTTTTCCCCCAATGCCATGAGCTGCCACTTTCTTTAACAGTCTCTGGTGCGGTACTCTATCAAAAGCCTTACTAAAGTCTAAATAAACAATATCGAATTCTTTATCGTGATCAACAGCCTCAAAAGCTTTACTGAAGAAGGTTAATAAATTAGATAGGCAGGAACGGCCCCTCGTGAATCCATGCTGGGTATCATTAATCAAATTATGGTTATCTAGATGGCTTCTAATAATATCAGCTATAATTGACTCTAGTAATTTGCCTACAATTGAGGTCAGGCTTATTGGGCGGTAGTTTGACGGTAGTGACTTGTCCCCTGCTTTAAAAATAGGAATTACATTAGCCATCTTCCACATATCAGACACTACACCTGTTTGAAGAGATAAATTAAAAATGTTAGATATTGGTTCACAGAGTTCCATTTTGCATTCCTTAAGAACCCTTGCAAAAGCTCATCAGGACCCGGCGATTTATTTTGTTTCAGTCGGTCCAGCTGTTTCATAATCATTTCGCTAGTGACTGTGATATTACATAATTTATCTTCTTCTGGGCCTCTGTAAAAATTAATTACTGGGATATTATTAATGTCTTCCTGTGTGAAAACCGAGAGAAAATAATTATTAAAAATAGAGCACATATCATTCTCCTTGTCAGTAAGATGCCCAAAGTTATTTTTAAGGGGACCTATCTTATCCCTAACTTTTGTTCTATAAACCTGGAAAAAACTTTTGGGTTAGTTTTTGAATCCTAGCAACTTTAATTTCATAGTCCCGTTTAGATTTTCTTATTCCCTTTTTAACGTCCCTCTTAATGTCAGTATACTGATTTATAAGATGACCCTCACCTCTTTTATGCGCCTATAAATTCCTTTCTTCTGCCCTAAAAGATATTTGAGCCTATTATTCATCCATTTTGGGTCATTTCTACTTGATCTAATTTCTTTATACGGGATAAATGTTCTTTGGGCAGCCTGTATAGTGTCAAGAAAACTGTCATATTGATACCTCTCTTCTTCACCCCAGTCCACAGTTGATAAGTGTTCTCTAAGTCCATTATAATCTGCTAAGCGAAAATCTGGGACCATTACTGAATTATCCCTACTATCATACATCCATTCAATGCTAAAGGTAATTGACTTGTGGTCGCTTGAGCCGAGTTCCTCTGTAATTTCTAAATTATTAACAAGGGTTTCCTTGCTTGCCAGAACCAAGTCAAGTAGGTTATTTCCCTTGTAGGTTCTGTTACAAACTGCTTCAAAAAGCAATCCTGAAGTACTTCTAAAAAGTCGTTAGATTCTAAATTCCCTGTCATGAAATTCCAATCAATCTGACTAAAGTTAAAGTCCCCTAAATTACTACGTTATCGTGTCTTGTGGCCTTAACAATTTCCTCCCAAAGTAGTCTCCCTTGTTCCCTATCTAAGTTTGGAGGACGGTAAATCACGCCTAAAATCAATTTTTCACACCCCCCTGAAAATTCTATCCAGACAGACTCTGTATGTGTTAATTCAGACTTTATACCCGTTTTTATGCAACAATTTAAATGATCACGGACATAGAGTGCCACCCCACCCCCTTTCCCGATACTTCTGTCTACTTGGAACAATTTAAAACCCTGAATGTGACATTCGGCAGGCAAGTCCCGATTTTTCATATTAAACCATGTCTCAGTTATTGCAAAAACATCAATATTACCCGTACTTGCAACTAATCTCAACTCGTCAATCTTATTCCTAGCACTACGACTATTGGAGTAACTCAACCAAGCTGAACACTCAGTACAATTCACACTGGAAGGAGACACGACTTTTACTTGTTCTCGACATCCTTATCACCGGTGACAATAACATCAAATATTATAGTCTGAGGACGACTTAGACACATGTGCAACATCTGGGTATCTTACTGTTTATACAGTAAAGATGGCCAGATGCTGCACATGTGTCTAATTTAACATCCTGTGGGTATTAAATACCATTTATATACTACATTATAAAGTCTTCAGAAGCCTACCAACAAAGATGACTTAAGCTACCATTATTCTGGCCATGACCTCAGCCTAAGAGGTGGTGTGGTTACGATCTGTGGCCTTCACTGCCTACTTGTTGAACAAACATATACAGAAAACTTTTTTTTTTATCCTTTGAAATTCTCCAGTCACGTCATCCTGTCATGGAATAATCAAAGTTCTAATAATTTTTCCCAGTCGCAGAGACCACCACCACCACCACCACCACCACCACCACCACCACCACCACCATCAATGGTCGCCGACTGATTCAACCCACCTGAGATAGAGCAGCTAATATCATCTCTTTACTCTGAACACCTGACGCTGGTACTGCGCTCCTCACCAAGAAAACTATTAAAGAACTTAGAAGGACATTTATAACCATATTTTTTTAAAGGGTTGAACCGGTAAGTCAGTGGAAGGCCTCGGTCAGATGACCAAAAACCCCAGCTGCGGGTCATCATATGACTAAGGCCTGCGTCAGGAAACACTTGTCCTGTTTCCTGACGAAGCTTACCTACCCCAATAACTACACACCATGAGGAATACAGTAGCAGCTGGGAAAAGAGGGTTATAGCATGCAGTGTGGGGGATAAGGTCGTGTTTATCTAGTGTGAAGACAAAGAGATTTGCATACCCGATTACCGGAACATTAATACACTTTCAGAATAAATTAGACAGGGAATGCATATATGGTACACTCACGCACGTCTCGTGTCCACAAGCACCTCTACTGTACCAGGAGAATGACAGTGGCTGACAGGTATGTCTACAATCTGAAGCTATTCATTACACAAATGCCGTCAAACACAACAGAGGGATGTACATTAAGCACAACATATCACATAAATACTCTGGAATAAGCCAGGAAGCATAGATTACCAGGACCTGACTCGTCGGACCAGACCACATCCATTGTTACCTCACTTCAGTAGCCGAATACCTCACCTACACCTGATAAGACACTTGACAGACACCTCACCTACACCTGACAGACACCTCACATACATCTGACAGACACCTCACATACACCTGAACTCTGTGTGACTACTTTTCAGCACTGTGTATTATATATATCGATGTTTTGATTATTTTGTCTGTACTGGACAAAGCCTCTTATAGGTTGAAAGTAATACTGAGAGATCTCCCGCTATACGTGTGTTTTTGTAAGCACTTGTCCTCTCACAGACATACACCAACCAGATCATAACAAAACGAGTACCAATCTTAATGCAGTTCAAGTAATATGTACTCGACTAGGACTCGTCATATCTTCCTCCAAGATATTAACAAAGAGACAACGTGCCCAACCTATCTGTTTGCAGAGTGAACTCATCAACTACGTTATATCTTAGATAAATTGGTGCAGACGGACCCTTCAAGAAATCCACCTTGGCACAACTAAATAAGAAATGCAAAGATATGCCAGCTAATGTAAGAATAGTGAAAACGATGTACATAGCCTATACCAGATCCTTAATTGAGTATGCTGCGCCCATGTTAATGTAGCTAAGGACAATTCTCCCCGGCCCTTGAAGCTACTTTAAAACGAAGCCCCTCAAGATTATTCTTGGCTGTCCTAAAACTACCAAATGGACAAATACAAATTTATTTATTTTGTCCAGTGTACCAGTGATGTAGTGTACATATAATAATAATATGAGGAACAAGCTTGGTATCTCTAGTATCAGTGATAGGATTATTGAGGTTAACACTGTACTTGGTATCAGAATGTTAAGAAATGAACCAGACACTGTCACTATGAATCTTACTAAATGTCTAGAAGTAAATATACAGAGATCTAAATGGGTTGTGAAAACAAGTAATTATATTAAGTTTTATAACCTGCATGAACTGTATCAGTATAGATAACAAGAGCATTTCCCCCTCCATGGAAGATGTGTTCATTTAATATCACATACCTGCAGCCCCTCCCAAACTCAGAGCTAGTAATCCCTTCCTTATTATCAAAACCAAGAGCTAAATCTGCATAAATAAACTGATAAATTAGAAAAAGAAAGTATCTTGAAGGAAGTTGATTATAATTTTGGTTTGTGTCGAACATTACAAATATTAAGAGAGAAGTGAATAATGAATCTGAATGTCATAGAATGCAGTTAGAAGGCTGAGTAGATATATTATTCACGGTGATAAACTGAACGTAGATCAACACATTTAGGACCAACTTGAAACGTGGAGAGACTGACTGATGGTGTAGTAACCAGGCTTAGGCTTGGTTTAAGTACTTCTGGCAGTTGGCAGACACACAGATGATGATCAAACAAAATGCAATGTATGTGGCCAGTCTTATGGTCACTATCTTGAACACTATGTGCTTGATTGTCCACTTATTGAGGAATATAGAGATAGTATAACAAGCTATGTGATATGTTCTTGCAGGACCATCCACAGGATGGATATGTGATACATATTAAACTAGCCACATCGGTGGCAAAATTAAAGTTAATTTTCCTCCATCATTCCCTCCTCTGGATTATTTCCTCCATCATTCCTTCTCTCCCTCTTTCTCTGGCTTGCTTCCTCCATCATTCCCTCCTCTGGATTATTTCCTCCATCATTTCCTCCTTCCCTTCTTCTCTGGCTTGCTTGCTTGCTTCCTCCATCATTCCTTCTCTCCCTCCTTCTCTGGCTTGCTTCCTCCATCATTCCTCTCCCTCTCTCCTTGCTTCTCCATCATTCCCTCTCCCCCTCTCTGGCTTCTTTCATCATTCCTTATCTCCCTCCTTCTCTGGCTCGCTTCCTCCATCATTCCCTCAGCCTCTCTCCCTCCTTTTTTATCATTCACTCCCGCCTCCCTGGTTTCTTCAATTATTCTCTACCTCCCTACCTGACTTGCTCCATCATTCTCTCCCTGGCTTCCTCCTGGCTTCCTCCTGGCTTCCTCCCTGGCTTCCTCCCTGGCTTCCTCCCTGGCTTCCTCCCTGGCTTGCTCCCTGGCTTCCTCCCTGGCTTCCTCCCTGGCTTGCTCCCTGGCTTGCTCCCTGGCTTCCTCCCTGGCTTGCTCCTGGCTTCTCCTGGCTTCCTCCTGCTCCTCCTGGCTTGCTCCTGGCTGCTCCTAGCTTCTCTCCTGCTTGCTCCTGCCTCCATGCTCCTCCTGGCGCTCTGGCTTCCTCCTACTTCTCCTGGCTTACCTCCATGGCTCTCCTCTTCCTCCTGCTTCCTCCTGGCTCACCTCTTGCTCCTGGCTTCCTCCTGGCTTGCTCCTGGCTTGCTCCTGCTTCCACCTCTTCCTCTTGTTCCTCCACGGCTTCTCCTGGCTTCTCCTGGCTTGCTCCCTGGCTTGCTCCATCAGCCTCTCCCTCAAGTCAGGCGTGTAACTGGTATGCTTGTTGCTTGTCGTGCACCTCTGATCCCTGGCTCCCTCTTCTTTACTACCTTCTTTCTTTACTTTATTGCCTCTCCTTCTTTACTACCTCCATCACACCTCTCCATCTTTATTACCTCCATCACACCTCTCCTTCTTTATTACCTCCATCACACCTCTCCATCTTTATTACCTCCATCACACCTCTCCATCTTTGCATTGTAAGTGCAAAGATTTTTTCAATTTATTTTTATGTACATAATATACTATATATATATAATGTGCTCACCTATACGTGGCTGCCAGGGTCGAGTCTTAGCTCCTGGCTCTGCCTGTCAACTTGTGACTTGCTACAAGTCTCGTGGGTTCTATCGTACCTGCTTTTAAAACTATGTATGGAGTCTGCCTCCCCCACTTCTTCATCAAGATCATTCCACTAACCGACCACCCTGACACTGAAGAAATGCTTCCTGACATCACTGTGATTCATCTGTGTCTTTAGCTTCTAGTTGAGCCCTCCTTCCCTAGAGTACGTGTTTCCCTCCTCTCAAACAGCCTGTCCTTCCTTATCCACCCTATGAATTCCTCTGAGTATTTTGTATGTTGTTATCATATCTCAGCTGGGCCTTCTGTCCTCCAGGGTCGTCAGAGACTATTTCTTTAGCCTTTCCTGGTAGCTTACACCCGGTAGCTCTGGGACTGGTCTCGCTACATCCTTCTGCACTTCTTCCAGTTTCTAAACATGTTTTCTCAGGTGTGGGTTGCACACTGGTGCTGCGTACTCCAAGATGGCTTTGGCGTATATTTTCTAAAGCACCCGGAATGACTCTTTGTCGAGCTCCCTGAAGTCCACTCTCAGATTTTCCAAGCAAACACTGGCTGCAGAAGTTTCTAAATTAATGTTCGCCTCCGGCGATATGCTCGGCACTATGCTTACTCCTAGGTCCTTACCTCTGAATGAAATCTGAAGCGTTTGTCCTCTAGGTCTGCACTCCGTGTCTGTGTCTGGTCTTCTGGCCCAATCTACATAACCTTGCAGTTTCCGGGGTTGAACCCAAGCAGCCACTTACCTCACTAACTCTACAGTTTGTCCAGATTCATTTCCAGTCTTTTACTGTCCTCAAGTGTTTGTATTATCCTCATTAGTTTTACATTAATAGCGAATAAAGATACACCTGACTCAACACTGTGCGTGCGTGCGTGTGTGTGTGTATGTATGTGTGTGTGTGTGTGTGTGTGTGTGTGTGTGTGTGTGTGTGTGTGTGTGTGTGTGTGTGTGTGTGTGTGTGTGTGTGTGTGTGTGTGTGTCCTGGTATCTTCCTAGTGTAGGGTGAAACGTTGCATCAGTTGTGAGGAAACATGGCCACACGTCTCGCCCAGCCAGGAGATCCAACTGTGGATCTTACGGTTGGCAGCTCAGCCACTCTCACCAAGCAATGTATTTATGTATGATTATGTACACATATGTATGTAGTTATGTATGTATGTAAGTATGCAGCACATTATTCATCAACCACTCAACACTGAGAATTCTCTCTCTTTCTCTCTCTCTCTCTCTCTCTCTTCTAACCTTATTTTTTCTTCCTCCTGTCCTCCCATCACCACCACTACAACTACCATCACCATCAACACCACTACTAACACCACCAACACACTACTAACACCACCAACACCACTACTAACACCACCAACACTACTAACACCACCAACACCACTACTAACACCACCAACACTACCACTACTACCACCACCACCACCACTACCACCATCCATGGTCCATTGCTCCATTTTCTCTCCCTCATTCTCCCATCTCCCTAAATATCCTGTTCCCCCCTCCTTCTCAATCTCCTCTCTTTCTTCTCTCTCTCTCCTCTCTCTCTCTCTCTCTCTCTCACTCTCCTTCTCTCTCTCTGTATCCTCTCTCTCCTCCTCTCCTCTCTCTCACCTCCTTCTCTTTCCTTCACCTCTCCTCACTCTTTCGATCCCCTCTCCCTCACTCTCCCTCATCCTCACCTTCCCTCACTCTCCATCACCTTCCCTCACTCTCCATCACCTTCCGAATCTCCTCTCCCTACCTACCTCACTCTCTCCTCATCCCTTCTCTCTACCCTCTGTCTTCACCGATCTCCCTTCCATCTTTACTCTCTCTCTTTCCTCTTCTATTCTCCCTCCTCTTGTTCTCCCTGCCTCCCTCACTCCTGTTCTCCCTCTTCTCCCTCCTTTTTTCCTCCTGCTCTGCTAGTCTCCCTGCCTCTGCTAGTCTCCCTGCTTCTGCTAGTCTCCCTACCTCTTCAGTGCCAGGATGGGTGTAACAGTCTTCCTCGGGCTGGTCTCCTTTAAGGAAGGCTGGGGAGGAGGAGGAGGAGGAGAGGGCCACCATTGTGGCTGCCTCGCCTCCAGAACAAATAGGGGGTAGAGATCCCTTAATACCTCCTACCAATAGCTGAGGACTTAGGCAGCCTCCCTGAAAGACTATCTCAGGCAGTCATACACTTCTGCCACTCTGACAATGTGAGATATAGGCGACTGTATTATGCTATGATGGAGACTCTCTCTCTCTCTCTCTCTCTCTCTCTCTCTCTCTCTAACAACTTTGAGCTTAAATACAGAGAAAAATATTGAGTATGATCGTGTGTATGTGTGTGTACTCACCTATTTATGGTTGCAGGAATCGAGTCACAGCTCCTTGACCCGAATATATATATATGTACATAGATATATCACATCCTCTTCATGCCCACTCAGTGCCCACTCCCAGTGCCCACTCTCAGTGCCCACTCTCAATGCCCATTCTCAGTACCCACTCTCAGTGCATACTCTCAGTGCCCACTCTCAGTGTCCACTCTCAGTACCCACTCTCAGTGCCCACTCTCAGTGCCCACTCTCAGTACCCACTTTCAGTGCCCACTC
This sequence comes from Cherax destructor, assembly GCA_009830355.1. Taxonomy (NCBI): domain Eukaryota; kingdom Metazoa; phylum Arthropoda; class Malacostraca; order Decapoda; family Parastacidae; genus Cherax; species Cherax destructor. Next base: position 239,551 of record WNWK01001583.1, on the reverse strand, counting down.
TGTGCCTACTCTCAGTGCCCACTCTCAGTGCCCACTCAGTGCCCACTCAGTGCCTAATCTCAGTGCCTAGTCTCAGTGCCCACTCTCAGTGCCCACTCTCAGTGCCCACTAGTGCCTACTCAGTGCCCACTTTTCTCGAGTCTGTAAATCTAGAAAACACCTCAGTGATCTCGGTGGGAAATTTACGGGTATTTTGCAGTTTAGGTTCTAACTTTGTGAGCTCTTAATTGTGTGTGTGTGTGTGTGTGTGTGTGTGTGTGTGTGTGTGTGTGGTGTGTGTGCGTGTGTGTGTGTGTGTGTGCGTGTGCGTGTGTGTGTGCGTGTGTGTGTGTATAACCCACCTTTCATTACCTCTTCCACGACATCGTTTCACTGCCTAATCGCCCCTAAACTGAAAAAATACTTCCTGACATTCCTGTGAGTCACCCTATCAACTTGCAAAGATACTCTCGTGTACCGGTTTCCCGCCTCTCGGACATTCGATCCCTGTTCACCCTATCAAGTCCTCCGGGTCCTTTAACCATCTCTTCGCAGCTTAATCCTCTTAACTCTGCAACTAGTCTTGTTGCAATCCTCTGAACTTTCTCCACTTTCTTAATATCATTACCTAGGTGTGGGTTCCACACTGGTGCTGCGTACTCCAAGATGGCCCTGGCATATGTTGCATAAAGTACCCGGAATGACTCTCTGTTGAGCTTTCTGAAGGCCACTCTTAGATTTGTCACGCGAGCGCTGGCTGCAGTGGTTATGTAGATCAATGTATATCTCCGGTGATATGCTCGGCACTATGCTCACCCCAAGGTCTTTCTTCTTGAACGAGGTCTGTAACTTCTGTGCCCCGAGTCTATACCCAGATTTCCGGTCTTCTTGCTCCTTCCCCAATCTTCATAACCTCGTCGGGGTTGATTTCAAGCAGCAATTTACCTGACAAAATCTTGGAGACTGATCACCTTTAACTTGTCCTCGCCGACTGTAATAACTGTACATCATCTGCACGGAGGCATACGTATGACTGTCTCTCTTAGTATGAGTGTATGTGGATGTGTGTCTAGTCTTAAGAGTGCGATCCTGGGTGTATTAAGTACTGAAGACAGAGCTCAGATCAGCTCTACACACACTTAGAACAGAGCCAAGACAAGCTCTAAAAATTGCAAGATACAAAACAGAGGGAGAAATTAGATTTTAGATTTTGCCACCGAAGTGGCTAGTTTATGGTGCACCTCACATATGGATACACAAAAGGCCCAGGAACTAGACCCCAAAAGGGTTAACAGGAGAACATCTGGATTTATATCTACAGTTGACTTATCTGTTATAAGCAAATTTAGGAAAATTGCTTAATATATCTGGTATCTTATTTTCATTAATAAGATATCATGACATGTCACATGGGTTATTATATTGTCTATCTCTATATTCCTCAATAAGTGGACAATTAAGTACAGAGTGTTCAAGACAGTGACCATAGCGCTGCCCACATATATTTTACATTTAGTTTGATCATCATCTGTGTGTCTGCCAGACTGCCAGAAGTACTTATAACCAAGCCTAAGCCTAGTCTACACCATCAGTCAGTCTGTGTCTGCCAGACTGCAAGTACTATAACCAAGCCTAAGCCTGCTCACACCATCAGTGTCTGTGTGTCTGCCAGACTGCCAGAAGTACTTATAACCAAGCCTAAGCCTGGCTACTACACCATCAGTCAGTCTGTGTGTCTGCCAGACTGCCAGAAGTACTTATAACCAAGCCTAAGCCTAGTTACTACACCATCAGTCAGTCTGTGTGTCTGCCAGACTGCCAGAAGTACTTATAACCAAGCCTAAGCCTAGTTACTACACCATCAGTCAGTCTGTGTGTCTGCCAGACTGCCAGAAGCACTTATAACCAAGCCTAAGCCTAGTTACTACACCATCAGTCAGTCTGTGTGTCTGCCAGACTGCCAGAAGTACTTATAACCAAGCCTAAGCCTAGTTACTACACCATCAGTCAGTCAATACCTTACCACTACCATAACTACCACCACCACAATACACTACCATCACCATCAATATCACCACCACCATCACAATACCCTACCACTGCCACCACCATCACTACAACCACCACTACCACCACAATACCCTACCACTACCACCACAACCACCACAATACCCTACCACTACCACCACAATACCCTACCACTGCTACCACCATCACTACTACCACCATCTACACAACTAGAACACTACCATCATCTACATCACTAGAACACTATCACCATCCACAACACTACCACCACCTACATCGCCTCACGGAAATAGTCACAAACAACACACAAACACACAAGCAACACACAAACAACACACAAACAACACACAAACACACAAACAACACACAAACAACACACAAACACACACACAAACACACAAACAACACACAAACACACACAAACAACACACAAACAACACACAAACAACACACAAACAACACACAAACACACAAACAACACACAAACAACACACAAACAACACACAAACACACAAGCAACACACAAACAATACACAAACACACAAGCAACACACAAACACACAAACAACACACAAACAACACACAAACACACAAGCAACACACAAACACACAAACAACACACAAACAACACACAAACACACAAGCAACACACAAACACACAAACAACACACAAACAACACACAAACAACAAACAAACACACAAACAACACACAAACAACACACAAGCAACACACAAACACACAAGCAACACACAAACAATACACAAACACACAAACACACACAACAAACACAAACACACAAACAACACATAAACAACACACAAACACACAAGCAAACACAAACAACACACAAACACACAAACACAAAGCAACACACAAACACACAAACAACACACAAACAACACACAAACAACAGCAAACACAAACACACAACAACACACAAAAACAACAAACAACACATAAACAACACACAAGCAAACACACAAACACACAAACAACGCACAAACAATACACAAACACACAAGCAACAAACAAACACAACACACGAAGCTCACTGCACTCAGAAGCCAGAATTATCTACAAAATTCCAACCAACAAATCGTAAAAAAAAAAAAAAATATCCTGGAAATACAAATCAACAGAGTGATAGGAACATAAGTCACGCTGGAATAAAAAAAAAATTATTTTTTGCCCCCCTTCCCCCTGCCCCCCTTCCCTCCCCCCGTCGTTTTTCCAATTGGCATTTAATGAAGAGTTTTATCCGGGCGGACTGGAGTCATGTGATCTATCGGGCATTACTTGGTAATTAATGAGGGTTTTGGAGATCATGTTGATCCTCTGTTTGATACCAGGCAAACCATCAGTGTATTAGTGTAGCACGCCTGGTGAAGCAGCTGCTGCTGCTGCTGCTGCTACTGATGCTGCTACTGCTACTGCTGGTGCTGGTGCTACTGCTGCTACTGCTGCTGCTGCTACTGCTGCAGCTGCTACTGATGCTGCTACGACTACTGCTGGTGCTACGACTACTGCTGGTGCTACTACTGCTGGTGCTGGTGCTGGTGCTACTGCTGCTGCTGCCACTGCTACTGCTGCTGCTGGTACCTGCTGTTTTTCATGACACTCTTCTGTCTGATGGTGTCCAAGTTTTCCTTCAGAACTTGAGAACTTCTTAAGTTATGAGTTCAAAAACTTCCTTGCCATCCCCCACGACCTGTCCTTCCTTCATTCCTTCCTTCACTCACTCTTATCACCTGCTCCTTCACGGTCTTCTTCAAATATGTCTTTCAATGTCTGGTTATTCCTACATAACACTGACTAACAATGGTTAACTTCAAGTTTAAAACTTGGGAGTCTAACTATATTAGAGACACTGACTTCTGATCTCAACTTAGTGCTGATCTCCCTCTGTTAGTATAACTACCTCTCCCTCTGTTAGTATCACTACCTCTCCCTCTGTTAGTATCACTACCTCTCCCTCTGTTAGTATCACTACCTCTCCCTCTGTTAGTATCACTACCTCTCCCTCTGTGAGTATCACTACCTCTCCCTCTGTTAGTATCACTACCTCTCCCTCTGTTAGTATAACTACCTCTCCCTCTGTTAGTATAACTACCTCTCCCTCTGTTAGTATCACTACCTCTCCCTCTGTTAGTATCACTACCTCTCCCTCTGTGAGTATCACTACCTCTCCCTCTGTTAGTATCACTACCTCTCCCTCTGTGAGTATCACTACCTCTCCCTCTGTTAGTATCACTACCTCTCCCTCTGTTAGTATCACTACCTCTCACTCTGTTAGTATAACTACCTCTCCCTCTGTTAGTATCACTACCTCTCCCTCTGTTAGTATCACTACCTCTCACTCTGTTAGTATAACTACCTCTCCCTCTGTTAGTATCACTACCTCTCCCTCTGTTAGTATCACTACCTCTCCCTCTGTTAGTATTACTACCTCTCCTCTGTTAGTATCACTACCTCTCACTCTGTTAGTATAACTACCTCTCCTCTGTTAGTATCATTACCTCTCCTCTGTTAGTATCACTACCTCTCACTCTGTTAGTATAACTACCTCTCCCTCTGTTAGTATCACTACCTCTCACTCTGTTAGTATAACTACCTCTCCTCTGTTAGTATCACTACCTCTCCTCTGTGAGTATCACTACCTCTCCTCTGTTAGTATCACTACCTCTCCTCTGTTAGTATCACTACCTCTCACTCTGTTAGTATAACTACTCTCACTCTGTTAGTATAACTACTCTCCTCTGTTAGTATCACTACCTCTCCTCTGTTAGTATCACTACCTCTCCTCTGTTAGTATCACTACCTCTCCCTCTGTTAGTATCACTACCTCTCCTTTTGTGAGTATCACTACCTCTCCTTCTGTGAGTAACACTGCCTCTCCTCTGTTGAGTATCACTGCCTCTCCCTCTGTAGTATCACTACCTCTCCCTCTGTTAGTATCACTACCTCTCCTCTGTTAGTATCACTACCTCTCCTCTGTTAGTATAACTACCTCTCCTCTGTTAGTATCACTACATCTCCTCTGTTAGTATCACTACCTCTCCTCTGTTAGTATAACTACCTCTCCCTTGTTAGTATCACTACTCTCCTCTGTTAGTATCACTACCTCTCCTCTGTTAGTATCACTACCTCTCCTCTGTTAGTATAACTACCTCTCCCTCTGTTAGTATCACTACCTCTCCCTTGTTAGTATCACTACCTCTCCCTCTGTTAGTATCACTACCTCTCCTCTGTTAGTATACTACCTCTCCCTCTGTTAGTTAACTACCTCTCCTCTGTGAGTACTTAACTACCTCTCCCTCTGTTAGTATACTACCTCTCCTCTGTTAGTATAACTACCTCTCCCTCTGTTAGTATCACTACCTCTCCTCTGTTAGTATCACTACCTCTCCTCTGTTAGTATAACTACCTCTCCTCTGTTAGTATAACTACCCTCTCCCTCTGTTAGTATAACTACCTCTCCCTCTGTTAGTATAACTACCTTTCCCTCTGTTAGTATAACTACCTCTCCCTCTGTTAGTATAACTACCTCTCCCTCTGTTAGTATAACTACCTCTCCCTCTGTTAGTATAACTACCTCTCCCTCTGTTAGTATCACTACCTCTCCCTTTGTATCACTACCTCTCCCTCTGTGAGTATAACTACCTCTCCCTCTGTTAGTATAACTACCTCTCCCTCTGTTAGTATAACTACCTCTCCCTCTGTGAGTATAACTACCTCTCCCTCTGTGAGTATCACTACCTCTCCCTCTGTTAGAATAACTACCTCTCCCTCTGTTAGTATCTCTGTGTCATCCTCTGTTAGTATCTCTGTTTCTTCCTGTTAGCATCTCTGTTTCTTCCTCTGTTAGTATCTCTGTTTCTTCCTGTTAGTATCTCTGTTTCTTCCTCTGTTAGTATCTCTGTTTCTTCATCTGTTAGTATCTCTGTTTCTTCCTGTTAGTATCTCTGTTTCTTCCTGTTAGTATCTCTGTTTCTTCCTCTGTTAGTATCTCTGTTTCTTCCTCTGTTAGTATCTCTGTTTCTTCCTGTTAGTATCTCTGTTTCTTCCTCTGTTACTACCTCTGTCTCCTCTGACCTAGTGGTGGTGGTGATGGTGGTGATGGTGGTGGTGGTGGTGGTGATGATGGTAGTGGTGTTGATGATGGTGGTGGTGGTGATGGTGGTGGTAGTGGTAGTGGTGGTGGTGATGGTGGTAGTTACAGACACACAGTAACAGGAGGGGGTTGATGGGAGAGTCATTAATTAAAGCGGTGGTCGTAGTATTGATGGTGCAGAGGTGAGAGAAAGAGAGACAAACACAAACTACCACCACCACCACCTACCACCACTACCTACCATCACCACCTACAACCAACACCTACAACCACTACCTACCACAACTACCTACCACCACCACCTACCACCACTACCTTCCACCACCAAGTACCACCACTACCTAACACCAACACCTCCCACCAACACCTACCACCAACACCTACCACCACCACATACGACCACCACAACCTACTACCTACCACCACCTACCACCACCTACCACAACCACCTATCACCATCACCACCACCTACCACCACCATTTACCACACCACCTACCACAATCATCTTCCACCACCACCATCTACCACCACCACCACCTACCACCTCCACCTACCACACCACCTACCACAACCACCTACCACCACCAAGTAACACCACCACCTACCACCATAACCTTCCACCACCACCTACCACCACCACCTTCCACCACCACCTACCATTATCACCTATCATCACCACCTACCACCACCACCTACCACCACTACCTACCACCACCACCTACCACCACCACCTACCACCACCACTACCACCACCACCACCTACCACCACCACCTACCACCACCACCACCTACCACCACCACCACCTACCACCACCACCACCTACCACCACCACCTACCACCACCACTACCTACCACCACCACTACCTACCACACCTGTGTGCTCCATCACTCAGGTTTACGTGTGGTGAGCAACTTGTTCCTCGCCACACGTTGCCACACACAACTTTCTGCACACTTTATCAAAACTTTATAAAATACAACTTTCTTGAAGTGTTCTTGACGCCATACTCTCTCTCTCTCTCTCTCTCTCTCTCTCTCTCTCTCTCTCTCTCTCTCTCTCTCTCTCTCTCTCTCTCTCTCTCATATATATATATATATATATATATATATATATATATATATATATATATATATATATATATTAATGGAGAAAGTGAACAGACGAGGTAATTTTAAGGTGTTCAGTATCTTAGACTTGACAGATGGTGTTCAGTATCTTAGACTTGACAGATGGTGTTCAGTATCTTAGACTTAGCAGATGGTGTTCAGTAGCTTAGACTTGACAGATGGTGTTCAGTAGCTTAGACTTGACAGATGGTGTTCAGTAGCTTAGACTTGACAGATGGTGTTCAGAATCTTAGCCTTGATTTGATGTTCAGTCCTTTCTTCCTCCTTCTTCCATTATTCTCCCTCCCTCCTCTCTATTCTCTTTTATCTCTATCATCCCCACTTTGCTCCCCTCCTCTCCCCTCTTCCTCCCCTCACCCAACTTCCAATTCCCAAAGACTCCTGTGGATTCTTCAAGTTATACGAGCAATCCCAAATTTAGGAAGGGGGGAGAGGGGAGGGGGGAAGGAGAGGGGTTGTGAGGGGGGAAAGAGGGAGTGGGGATGGGAGGGGGAAAAGGTAGAGGGGGATGGAATGGGGTAGAGGAAGAGAAGGGGCAGACTTAGAAGGAGTAAGGGCAGGGAATATACATTAGCAGTGTGTTGCTACACTATTCTATATGATAGTTACACAGTGGGAACACCAGCAGTGTGTTGCTACACTATTCTATATGATAGTTACACAGTGGGAACACCAGCAGTGTGTTGCTACACTATTCTATATGATAGTTACACAGTGGGAACACCAGCAGTGTGTTGCTACACTATTCTATATGATAGTTACACAGTGGGAACACCAGCAGTGTTTTGCTACACTATTCTATATGATAGTTACACAGTGGGAACACCAGCAGTGTGTTGCTACACTATTCTATATGATAGTTACACAGTGGGAACACCAGCAGTGTGTTGCTACACTATTCTATATGATAGTTACACAGTGGGAACACCAGCAGTGTGTTGCTACACTATTCTATATGATAGTTACACAGTGGGAACACCAGCAGTGTTTTGCTACACTATTCTATATGATAGTTACACAGTGGGAACACCAGCAGTGTGTTGCTACACTATTCTATATGATAGTTACACAGTGGGAACACCAGCAGTGTGTTGCTACACTATTCTATATGATAGTTACAGTGGGAACACTCGCAGTGTGTTGCTACACACTGAGCTGGGAGACTTCAGTAGTGTCAACCTGAGCTGGGAGACTTCAGTAGTGTCAACCTGAGCTGGGAGACTTCAGTAGTGTCAACCTGAGCTGGGAGACTTCAATAGTGTCAACCTATATACCAAAACTAGCGTTTAGTCAGTTTTGGTATATAGACTATGAGCTGATATGTTATTGACACTGTCTAACGTTGTAAACACGAAACATCACAGCCCTGCGTCGTGATGGTGGCGTCCATCATGATCTTACCACGGAAGGTTGTATTTAACTGGGCTACTGTCATATATACAGTTGGAAACTTCAATTCCTCCTTCGTGTTAATGATTCTAGTGCACTTTGTACCACTAACATTATCATCATGGCCGTCTTCTAGATTACTTGAAGTTTGATATGGAAAGTTGATCAAGTTAATGAGAGATCTGATGAACATTATTTACAATCTAAATAAGGTTCTAAATTTTAGAACCTTGTATATTTAACGCTAGTGTGAATATTCTTTGCTACAAGTGTTGTGAACCTGCCGTGAATGTTTATATTTTGCTGCTGAAGCAGCTGGTTCACTGCTCGCCCCATATCCATCTTGTGGAGCGACGAGTCTCAACTTTACCTCCATCATTAACCCCCTCGGCTTGATGTATTTCTCCATTTACTCCCTTACTTCCATACAACAAAATTATCGCCATCATAAACGAACAGAAAAACAAGGTCAGAAAAAAATAAATTATTCAGGTTTTGCCCCATAATATTTACAACTTGCCATGTAATTTTTTACCCCCAAGGGGTAAATTTACCCCAAGGGGTAAATTTAACCCAATGGGGTAAATTTACCCCTGGTTGAGAATCACTGCTGTGGAGCGTGGCACAAGAGCATGTCGGTGCATAAATGGCCTAGGAACTAGGCCATTTAGATATGTATCTACAAATGTCTTATGTGCTGCAAACATATCTAGAATAATTTGGGCATGTGTGTGTCTGGCATTAGGACAAATATCAGAAGAGAAGTCAATAATGGAAGTGAATGTTGTATAGTGTTGCTAACACTGCCACTGCTGGTCTCAACTCCTAAATAACTGCAGTGTTTGGTCACAGACCTCAGTGTGAGTGTTACTGATCTGGTACATTGTTAGTGCAGACACTGGCACGTAAGATTTTGGTCTTGTCTGTGGATACGTGGATAGGGAGGATAGAGGGTGAGGGGAGGGTTGGGAGAGAAAGAGGGGATGATCTGGGAGGCAGGATCCTGGGTTGGAATGTTGACTACTGCACGCCCAGGAAACACCCAAACCTACTCCTGCGTTCATGGCTGTACTCTCCACGCCCACAGAACACGTCAGTGGGAGAGAGAGAGAGAGAAGAGAGAGAGAGAGAGAGAGAGAGAGAGAGAGAGAGAGAGAGAGAGAGACGGCTCTATTTATACTTGTTAACCAAAGCTGACCTGAAAATTATATATATATATATATATATATATATATATATATATATATATATATATATATATATATATATATATATATATATATATATTTAACTCAAAGCTGACCTGAAAATTATATATATATATATATATATATATATATATATATATATATATATATATATATATATATATATATATATATATATATATAAACAAGTGTTTCACACTTGTTTACTTCAAATAACTAATTCAAAAAACAAGTGTCGTGGGATTACTTGGCCAAGTGGCGAGGCCTTTCATGTGTGTTTAGCCAAACTATCACTGGTCACTAATTAACTTTAAGCACACCTGGCGGGGAAGCAGCAGCAGCAGCTGGCCCTTCTGCCTCACCTTCAGGAGGCCATAAATCGCCAGTCAGATCCTCTGGTGAAGAACGGATCTAGACAAACACTGTCAACAGACTTGGATCCATTGAACGCTAGCAAGGTCTGGCGTTACGCTCCTCTACTAGGCCAGGTCAGGCCAGGCCAGACCTGGCCAGACCAAACCAGACTAGACCAGGATAGGATAGGTTAGGCTAGCCTAGCCTAGCCTGCTGGCGTGAGAAACGAGTGTTGACACAGATCTTCCTCACCGCCAAATAAAAGCGACCCGGACTTAAACGAAGCTTAACCGGGAATAAATAACTAGTTATATCTGTAGAGGTTCACAAAGTACAGTGTCTTGGCTAGACAGTGTCTGGCTAGACAGTGTCTGGCAAGACAGTGTCTTGGCTAGACAGTGTCTGGCTAGACAGTGTCTTGGCTAGACAGTGTCTTGGCTAGACAGTGTCTGACAAGACAGTGTCCTGGGGAATTAAGTCCGGGCAAGCCAGGGCACGAGGAGATAGATAAGGTAGAGGAGATGATGGCGTACGAAGGTCCAGCAGGGGACAGGGGATGGAGGCTGGGGATGGGAGGTAGGGAGCTGGGAGCAGGGGATGGGAGGTAGAGGGCAAGGGATGGGAGGTAGGGATCAGGGGATGGGATGTAGGGGGCAGGAGATGGGGGTAGGGAGCAGGGGAAGGTGGTAGGGGGCAGGGGATGAGGGGACAAAGGGGGATCACCTCTCTAAATAACCACACAAGTGTTGTCTTCTCTGAGGTTAAACAAATCTTGCCTCCTCGATCAACCCAACAAACAAAAACAAACCACAACAACAACAACAGGAGAAAGATGGTGACCAGGTGCAGCATCCAGCTGGTGCTGCTGTTTTTTTAATCTTATAAAAATGGTGCGCTAGGCTGTGATGACACCATGCAACAGCTCTGGAGTGACTAACACTGATGAAAATCTTCAGTAACTCTTTTAATGGCTTCTTCCTTCTTCCTTCTTCCTTCTTCCTTCTTCCTTCTTCCATCTTCCTCATTTCAGGTTCAACCCTAAGAAGGGGACCACACGTCCAGTTCCTTGGATCAAGAGCTCGTTACCTGGAGCACATTTCAGTCGTGTTCAGGCGACTGAAACAAATCCAGGATGGAGCGAAACGTCGCAGCGCGACTGAAGAGACCCAGGAGTGCTGAAGAGTCGTGGTCCCCTAACACTGAGTTCTCTCTCAGTGTACGATGGGAAATACGTAATAAAGACGATAAACGTGAGGAAGAAAATGAAAACAACAAAGACAAATAGAAACAATGAGAATAGAAAAAAAATGGAGAGGAATAAAAAAAACAAAAAGAATAAAGGGAAAATAAAAAAGACGAATAAATGAAGAACAAGAAAACAAGTTGGAATAAGATGAATAAAGAGATAATAAGGAAACGAATAAAGGGGAATAAGAAGAAGAATAAAGGAGAAATAAGGAGAAGAGAAATAAGGAGAAGAGAAATAAGGAGGAGAATAAAGGAGAAATAAGAAGAATAAAGGGGGAATAAAATTAATAAAGAATAAGACGAATAAGGGGGATAAGGAGACGAATAATGGAAGGAAATAAGAGAGGAGAGTAGATAATAAGAGGAGAGGAGATAATGAGAGAGGAGAGGAGATAATGAGAGGAAAGGAGAGGAGATAATGAGAGAGAAGAGGAGACAATAAGAGAGAAGAGGAGATAATAAGAGAGAAGAGGAGATGATAAGAGAGAAGAGGAGATAATAAGAGAGAGAGAAGATGAGATAATAAGAGAGAAGAGGAGATAATAAGAGAGAAGAGGAGATAATAAGAGAAGAGGAGATAATAAGAGATAAGAGGAGATAATAAGAGAGAAGAGGAGATAATAAGAGATGAGGAGATAATAAGAGAGAAGAGGAGATAATAAGAGAGGAGAGGAGACAAGGTGGAAGAGACATCAGTGTGTGACAGAATGTCTGTTAGTGCACGACCAGACGACACCTTACCTAGGCCTGTCTAGGCCTACCCTCCCACGCCCACCACTAGCAGGCTTACCCTCCCACGCCCACCACTAGCAGGCCTACTCTCCCACGCCAACCACTAGCAAGATTACTCTCCCACGCCAACCACTAGCAGGCCTACTCTCCCACACCAACCACTAGCAGGCCTACTCTCCCACACCAACCACTAGCAGGCCTACTCCCACGCCAACCACTAGCAGGCCTACTCTCCCACAACTAGCAGGCCTACTCTCCCACGCCCACAACTAGCAGGTCTACTCTCCCACGCCCACAACTAGCAGGCCTACTCTCCCACGCCCACAATTAGCAGGCCTACTCTCCCACGCCCACAACTAGCAGGTCTACTCTCCCACGCCCACTGTGAAGTAGGTCAACTGAAGTCACAGGCTGACCTCACCAACCTGGGTTATGTTAATGTTAACCTGAGTTATGTTAATGCTAACTTGTGTTATGTTAATGTTAACCTTGGTTATGTTAATGTTAACTTGAGGCCAGTCCCTCAAGATTGAGGGACTGATCACCTCAAACTCCTTCTGATCTTCACCATTCTTCTTTGTATTGGACTGATGAAGCCACTGTGTGGCGAAACGTTTCCTCAATAAAGTGTTGCATATGTGTCTAATTTACCAATAGGTATTACCACTGTTTCTAAACAGTGGGTATTATCACGGTTTCTAAACAGTGGGTATTACCAGTGTTTCTAAACAGTGGGTATTACCAGTGTTTCTAAACAGTGGGTATTACCAGTGTTTCTAAACAGTGGGTATTATCACGGTTTCTAAACAGTGGGTATTACCAGTGTTTCTAAACAGTGGGTATTACCAGTGTTTCTAAACAGTGGGTATTATCACGGTTTCTAAACAGTGGGTATTATCACGGTTTCTAAACAGTGGGTATTACCAGTGTTTCTAAACAGTGGGTATTACCAGTGTTTCTAAACAGTGGGTATTATCACGGTTTCTAAACAGTGGGTATTACCAGTGTTTCTAAACAGTGGGTATTACCAGTGTTTCTAAACAGTGGGTATTATCACGGTTTCTAAACAGTGGGTATTACCAGTGTTTCTAAACAGTGGGTATTACCAGTGTTTCTAAACAGTGGGTATTACCAGTGTTTCTAAACAGTGGGTATTACCAGTGTTTCTAAACAGTAGGTATTACCAGTGTTTCTAAACAGTGGGTATTACCAGTGTTTCTAAACAGTGGGTATTACCAGTGTTTCTAAACAGTGGGTATTACCAGTGTTTCTAAACAGTGGGTATTACCAGTGTTTCTAAACAGTGGGTATTACCACTGTTATCAAGAAGGACAACTGACTCTTTCTCTCCTTCCTTCCTTCTCCACTCTCATCAAAGTTGACTTTCACTCTGCCTCGTTCTTCTCCATCATTTATACTCTCTTCTGCCTCCCTTATTCACTTTCTCTTTTCCTCCCTCCCTCCTCCTCCTCCCTCCTTCTATCCCTTCCTTCAACCCTCGCTTTTTGCTTCTTGTCTCCTTTCTCTCTCAAGCTTTTTCGTCTCTTCTCACCTTTCTTTCCCTTCCTTCCCTCATTCTCTCCCCTTCTTTATCTATCATCCTTTTCTCTTGGTCTCTTTCCACCTTATTCTCTATCTGCCCTTTCGGCACCTTTTATATTTTTCCTTTCATTTCTTGTTTTTCATTCTCTCTTTCTCTCTCTCTCCCTTCCTCCCCCTTTCTTCCTCTCTCATCTTATCTCTCATCATCAGTAACGTCAACAAACAGGATTGATGTCAACGCCAATCATCGTCTGTGTATGTGTGTGTGTATGATTGTGTGTGTGTGTGTGTGTGTGTGTGTGTGTGTGTGTGTGTACAATTAATCACCCCAGAAAACATACAGTCAGTCCTATGCAAATAAAAAGCACCATTTTTTATTCAACTCATCAATACAGAAGTCAGGTGTGACTCTACACACCTCACATTATACCTCACAACTGAGTCAGTCATTGTAAAGTGAAACAACAAGGAGCAATATCAAGAATTTCCCAGATTTACTTAGTTTTTTAAATCGTATATAAGCGTGTTTACTTAGCAACTTGTAATGTGAATGCTGACTGATGGTGTAGTAACTAGGCTTAGGCTTGGTTATAAGTGCTTCTGGCAGTCTGGCAGACACACAGACTGACTGATGGTGTAGTAACTAGGCTTAGGCTTGGTTATAAGTACTTCTGGCAGTCTGGCAGACACACAGACTGACTGATGGTGTAGTAACTAGGCTTAGGCTTGGTTATAAGTACTTCTGGCAGTCTGGCAGACACACAGACTGACTGATGGTGTAGTAACTAGGCTTAGGCTTGGTTATAAGTACTTCTGGCAGTCTGGCAGACACACAGACTGACTGATGGTGTAGTAACTAGGCTTAGGCTTGGTTATAAGTGCTTCTGGCAGTCTGGCAGACACACAGACTGACTGATGGTGTAGTAACTAGGCTTAGGCTTGGTTATAAGTGCTTCTGGCAGTCTGGCAGACACACAGACTGACTGATGGTGTAGTAACTAGGCTTAGGCTTGGTTATAAGTGCTTCTGGCAGTCTGGCAGACACACAGACTGACTGATGGTGTAGTAACTAGGCTTAGGCTTGGTTATAAGTACTTCTGGCAGTCTGGCAGACACACAGATGATGATCAAACTAAATGTAAAATATATGTGGGCAGCGCTATGGTCACTGTCTTGAACACTCTGTACTTAATTGTCCACTTATTGAGGAATATAGAGATAGACAATATAATAACCCATGTGACATGTCATGATATCTTATTAATGAAAATAAGATACCAGATATATTAAGCAATTTTCCTAAATTTGCTTATAACAGATAAGTCAACTGTAGATATAAATCCAGATGTTCTCCTGTTAATCCTTTTGGGGTCTAGTTCCTGGGCCTTTTGTGTATCCATGTGTTCTTGTGCTACCCTCCACAGGATGGATGTGAGGTACACCATAAACTAGCCACTGTAAAACACAACTTTTTTCTGTTCAAAGTAGAGTATTATTGCACATGAGAGGTCATGCACTCACACATGAGAGGTCATGCACTCACACATGAGAGGTCATGCACTCACACATGAGAAGTCATGCATTCACACATGAGAAGTCATGCACTCACACATGAGAGGTCATGCACTCACACATGAGAGGTCATGCACTCACACATGAGAGGTCATGCACTCACACATGAGCGGTCATGCACTCACACATGAGAGGTCATGCACTCACACATGAGAGGTCATGCACTCACACATGAGCGGTCATGCACTCACACATGAGAGGTCATGCACTCACACATGAGAGGTCATGCACTCACACATGAGAGGTCATGCACTCACACATGAGCGGTCATGCACTCACACATGAGAGGTCATGCACTCACACAGTCGTACCTTACTAACAGACACAAGCATGGTCCCTCATCTACATCAGTGAGCTAGCAAAAGTCTTCCAGGAACTTAAACCAGTCATGTTTACTGATGATGCAGTTGTATTTACTGCAGGTGCTGTGGTCTTCAACAACACAGTGACTGAGCAGATAGTCAAGACCGGTAATGTTAACCATCAAACTTACTCTCAGTGCTGACAACACCTTCTACATTTTGTTCGGGAAGAAAGCTAAACATCCATTTCAAAATAAAATAATTCACACGTAGAAAGGCAACACCAGGGGACAAATTCTAAGACGATTTTCAAAACTGTGGTCGTTCCATCACAAACATGTTACTTAGTCGGCCAGACAATATTACTCTGTACTGCTCTAGTGCATATCTTGACTTCACTTACGATATTTATGCCCTGGGGATGTACTTCAGGTAATCACCCATTGTTACTCAACAGAAATCAGCTGTCAGAATAATACCCCACTCAGGCTGCAGACAACACCTCATCAGGCTGCAGACAACACCACCTCATCAGGCTGCAGACAACACCTCCTCATCAGGTTGCAGACAACATCTCCTCATCAGGCTGCAGACAACACCTCCTCATCAGGCTGCAGACAACACCTCCTCATCAGGCTGCAGACAACACCTCCTCATCAGGCTGCAGACAACACCACCTTATCAGTCTGCAGACAACATCTCCTCATCAGGCTGCAGACAACATCTCCTCATCAGGCTGCAGACAACACCACCTCATCAGGCTGCAGACAACATCTCCTCATCAGGCTGCAGACAACATCTCCTCATCAGGCTGCAGACAACACCTCCTCATCAGGCTGCAGACAACACCACCTCATCAGGCTGCAGACAACATCTCCTCATCAGGCTGCAGACAACACCACCTCATCAGGCTGCAGACAACACCACCTCATCAGGCTGCAGACAACACCTCCTCATCAGGCTGCAGACAAAACCTCCTCATCAGGCTGCAGACAACACCTCCTCATCAAGCTGCAGACAACACCACCTCATCAGGCTGCAGACAACACCACCTCATCAGGCTGCAGACAAAACCTCCTCATCAGGCTGCAGACAACACCTCCTCATCAAGCTGCAGACAACACCTCCTCATCAGGCTGCAGACAACACCTCCTCATCAGGCTGCAGACAACACCTCCTCATCAGGCTGCAGACAACACCACCTCATCAGGCTGCAGACAACATCTCCTCATCAGGCTGCAGACAACACCTCCTCATCA
This sequence comes from Cherax destructor, assembly GCA_009830355.1. Lineage (NCBI taxonomy): Eukaryota > Metazoa > Arthropoda > Malacostraca > Decapoda > Parastacidae > Cherax > Cherax destructor. The sequence continues at coordinate 222,695 of WNWK01001583.1, read as the reverse complement.
GGCTGCAGACAACACCACCTCATCAGTCTGCAGACAACACCACCTCATCAGGCTGCAGACAACATCTCCTCATCAGGCTGCAGACAACACCTCCTCATCAGGCTGCAGACAACACCACCTCATCAGGCTGCAGACAACATCTCCTCATCAGGCTGCAGACAACATCTCCTCATCAGGCTGCAGACAACACCTCCTCATCAGTCTGCAGACAACATCTCCTCATCAGGCTGCAGACAACACCTCCTCATCAGGCTGCAGACAACACCTCCTCATCAGGCTGCAGACAACACCTCATCATCAGGCTGCAGACAACACCTCCTCATCAGGCTGCAGACAACACCTCCTCATCAGGCTGCAGACAACACCTCCTCATCAGGCTGCAGACAACACCACCTCATCAGGCTGCAGACAACACCTCCTCATCAGGTTGCAGACAACACCACCTCATCAGGCTGCAGACAACACCTCCTCATCAGGTTGCAGACAACACCACCTCATCAGGCTGCAGACAACACCTCCTCATCAGGCTGCAGACAACACCTCCTCATCAGTCTGCAGACAACATCTCCTCATCAGGCTGCAGACAACACCTCCTCATCAGTCTGCAGACAACACCTCATCATCAGGCTGCAGACAACACCACCTCATCAGGCTGCAGACAACACCACCTCATCAGGCTGCAGACAACACCTCATCATCAGGCTGCAGACAACACCACCTCATCAGGCTGCAGACAACATCTCCTCATCAGGCTGCAGACAACACCTCATCATCAGGCTGCAGACAACACCTCATCATCAGGCTGCAGACAACACCTCCTCATCAGGCTGCAGACAACACCTCCTCATCAGGCTGCAGACAACACCTCCTCATCAGGCTGCATACAACACCACCTCATCAGGCTGCAGACAACACCTCCTCATCAGGCTGCAGACAACACCACCTCATCAGGCTGCAGACAACACCTCCTCATCAGGCTGCAGACAACACCACCTCATCAGGCTACAGACAACACCACCTCATCAGGCTGCAGACAACACCTCCTCATCAGGCTGCAGACAACACCTCCTCATCAGGCTGCAGACAACACCACCTCATCAGGCTGCAGACAACACCTCATCAGGCTGCAGACAACACCTCCTCATCAGGCTGCAGACAACACCTCCTCATCAGGCTGCAGACAACACCTCCTCATCAGGCTGCAGACAACACCTCCTCATCAGGCTGCAGACAACACCTCCTCATCCCCCACGACTCATAAGTATCGCTAAATATATAACATACACGCTTACTACTACGTATAGATAAATGCTAGTGAAAAAATAGGAAAAACACCTGAGCGCTTTCATGTGTTTTCACACGTACATGTTTTCACACGTACATGTTTTCACACGTACATGTTTTCACACGTACATGTTTTCACACGTACATATTTTCACACGTACATATTTTCACACGTACATTTATGACGATGGTTTGGTCTGACTTGAAGCATTAATTAGTTACACTAACAAACGAAGATGAGGGAGCCAGTATACACAGGAGAACACGGACGCCACAAAGAGAGGAAGGAAAAAGGACGTGGAGAAGTAGTGGTGGAGATAATGGTGGTAGTGGTAGCCACACGAGCGTTGGAACCAGCGTCAACGCAACACTTCCTGGAGACCTGCAACACAGCACAACACACACTGCAAGAAATAAGTACCTCTTTGATATACCAAGTGTTGGACTCGACCTAGACAGCAACTCCATGCAAATAAAGCGACCTAAAATGTGGAGGTTCCTTGTAGAGGAGGCAATGTTTGCTATACATTCATCTGCTGCACAGATCTTGTCAATAAACACCTCTTAAATCTGACTTACACCTTGCTGAGAGAAATTATGTCTGAGGTACCAATATCAACCTTGTTGATCCATATATTACTATTAATATTGATGTTGACACTATCACCATCAATACCGTTCTTGACACTATCACCATCAATAGTGTTGCTGACACTATCACCATCAATACCGTTCTTGACACTATCACCATCAATACTGTTGTTGACACTATCACCATCAATATGTTGCTGAACTATCACCATGAATATGTTAGTGTACACTATCACCATCAATACCTTCTGGCTGACACTATCACCATCAATACCTGTTGTTGACACTATCACCATCAATACTCCTGCTGAACTATCACCATCAGATACCTTGTTGTTGACACTATCACCTCAATACCGTTCTTGACATAATCACCATCAATACTGTGGCTGACACTATCACCATCAATATTGTTGTTGAACTATCACCATCAATACTTTTTGTTGACACTATCACCATCAATACCGTTCTTGACACTATCACCATCAATACTGTTGCTGACACTATCACCATCAATACCGTTCTTGACACTATCACCATCAATACTGTTGTTGACACTATCACCATCAATACTGTGGCTGACACTATCACCATCAATATTGTTGTTGACACTATCACCATCAATACTGTTGCTGACACTATCATCAATACCGATGGTGACACTATCACCATCAATACTGTTGCTGACACTATCACCATCAATACCGTTCTTGACACTATCACCATCAATACTGTTGCTGACACTATCACCATCAATACTGTGGCTGACACTATCACCATCAATACTGTTGTTGACAGTCACCATCAATACTGTTGTTGA
>WNWK01001583.1:172500-215000 GCA_009830355.1 Cherax destructor | reverse complement strand
CAACTACCAGGATATACCAACCTACATACAGCTTTCCCGAGCTTCCTTATTAGAAGCGGAAGAGAGTTGGGCCTGTTAACTGAGACCAAGGTTATATATATATGTATATGTATATATATATACATTCTGTGTATATGTAATCAGGGAACGGTTGGGGTTTGAACTGGTGACAGACGAGTCCTAGCACTCGCAGGCCAGTGTGCTAACTACTGGATTCACTCTACTTGGTTTATTACTATAAAGTTGTGTGTCCTCCCGGGCAAGACGGTGTGGCTCCTGGATGCCAAGAGGAGCTTGATCCAAGGAACTGGAGCTACCTACCCGACCTCTTCCTTGGATCAGACCTCACGACTTCTCATTTTCCGGGCTCTGACCCATACGGGTCTAGCGCTTCACCGCGAATAATAATAATAATTATAATAATGCGTCAGTTTCCTAACGTTAGTCTGTGAGTCTTATTAAATATTCTCGTTTACCAACCAGGTAGGGTGCCCCGAAAAAGAAGAAAACACTTTCACCGTCATTCATTAAGTCACTGTCTTGCCAGAAGGGCGCAGACATCACAGTTCAGATGACCTGGTTCCAAGCTACAACATCCCCACCTCTCCTTCAGAGTGCAGGCACTGTACTTCCCACCTCCAGGACTCAAGTCCAGCTAACTGGTCTCCCTGAATCCCTTCATAAATATTACCTTGCTCACTCCAACAGCACGTCAAGTCATAAAAACCACTTGCCTTTAACTCAGTCCTATCTATCACGATCACATAAGTCTGTTAGGTGTCCAAGCCCCGAGCACTCAAAACCTCCTTTGTCCCCCCCTTTCTCCAACCTTTTCCTAGTACGACCCCTACCCCTCCTTCCCTCCACCCTAGATTTACACACAATCCTAGTTATCCTGTTTTCTCCAGCCTCTATAAATGTCCAAACCACCTCACAACCTCTCTCACCTCAGCACTCTCAATAATACTTTAACAACTCCACACTTCCTATTCTCCAAACTTCAAATTCCTCTGGTTAATATTCACACAACACATCTATGTTATTATTATTATTATTAGTAGTAGTAGTAGTTGTAGTAATAGTAGTAATAGTAGTTGTGGTATAATTATTATTATTATTAGTAGTAGTAGTAGTAGTAGTGGTGGTGGTAGCAATAGTAGTGGTATTATTATTATTATTATTATTATTATTATTATTATTATTATTATTATTATTATTTTATATTATTATTATTATTATTTTAAAAACAAGCGCTAAACGTGTATGGGTAAGCTGGGAGTGTCTTAGTCGTTTTCTGCTCCATTTTTCATTTCTTAACCATGGGTTGATGACCTGTCAACCCATGGTAGACAGGTCATCAACAATGGGTTGATGACCTCTATGAGGCCATTAATTGAAGCAGTGGTCATAGTACTGAGAAAGAGAGAGAGAGAGAGAGAGAGAGAGAGAGAGAGAGAGAGAGAGAGAGAGAGAGAGAGAGAGAGAGAGAGAGAGGAGAGGAGAGAGAGAGGGGGGAGAGAGAGAGAGAGAGAGAGAGAGAGAGAGAGAGAGAGAGAGAGGGAGAGAGAGAGAGAGAGCTATCTCACCCTCGGTAAAGTTAATGTGTCTGCTGAGGATAATTTGCATAGAGCTAATAATGACACACAGACGGACAATCTGTCGCTCGCTAATAGAGAAAGGAACGACCATACTGGTGGTCGTAGTGGTGGTGGTGGTAACAGTGGTAGTAGTGGTGGTGGTGGTAGTGGTGGTAATAGTGGTGGTAGTGGTGCTATATATATAATTCAAAGGATTTGGTTTTAAAACTGAAACTACGACAAAAAAAAATCACAGAAATTTCTATAGATCTTTTTTGTACATACTCATTAATGAAGCACTGTGAGACACACTGATGAAGCACTGTGAGACACTGATGAAGCACTGTGAGACACTGATGAAGCACTGTGAGACACACTGATGAAGCACTGTGAGACACACTGATGAAGCACTGTGAGACACTGATGAAGCACTGTGAGACACACTGATGAAGCACTGTGAGACACTGATGAAGCACTGTGAGACACTGATGAAGCACTGTGAGACACACTGATGAAGCACTGTGAGACACACTGATGAAGCACTGTGAGACACACTGATGAAGCACTGTGAGACACACTGATGAAGCACTGTGAGACACACTGATGAAGCACTGTGAGACACACTGATGAGAAACTGAAGATGTTTGATAGAGCATGAAGGTGAGTCCTGGTGTTTACTTGCTGGTAGTGTGACACCAGCAACACTGCAACACTGCCAGCAACACTGCAACACTGCCAGCAACACTGCAACACACTCAGCAACAATGCAACACTGCCAGCAACACTGCAACACACCCAGCAACCTTGCAACACTGCCAGCAACACTGCAACACACCCAGCAACACTGCAACACACCCAGCAACACTGCAACACACCCATCAACACTGCAACACACCCAGCAACACTGCAACACACCCAACAACACTGCAACACACTCAGCAACACTGCAACACACCCAGCAACACTGCAACACACCCAGAAACACTGCGACACACCCACCAACACTGCAACATACCCAACGACATTCCAACACACCCAGCAGCACACCCAGAAACATTGCAACTTACCCAACAACACTGCAACTCACCCAGTAACTCTGCAACACACTCAGCAACACTGCAACACACCCAGCAACACACCCAGCAACACTGCAACACACGCAGCAACACTACAACACACCCTGAAACACTGCAACACACCCTGCAATACACCCAGCAACACTGCAACACACCCAGCAACAACATTAATCACTGGTGTTAGAGTTTTGCCAATGAAAAATATATTTGGTATTAAACACACGAAAGCTTACACTCATTAATCAACAAAATATCTACTGAATAGTCCAAGCATCAAGGTTGTTGCTCAGCCTGTATCTGTATCAGCCTGTACCAGTATCATCCTGTACCAGTATCATCCTGTACCAGTATCATCCTGTACCAGTATCAGCCTGTACCAGTATCAGCCTGTACCAATATCATACTGTACCAGTATCAGCCTGTACCAGTATCATCCTGTACCAGTATCAGCCTGTATCTGTATCAGACTGTACCAGTATCAGCCTGTACCAGTATCAGCCTGTACCAGTATCAGCCTGTACCAGTATCAGCCTGTATCAGTATCAGCCTGTATCTGCATATATCACATTGTGGTATTGTGACTGTATTTACCGTCAAGGGTGAAGGGAGTAAGAGGGAGTTGAGGGAGTAGGGTGGATGAAGGGAGGTAGGGAGGGTGGAGGGATGGAGGTAGAGGGAGTGAGGGGAGGGATGGAGGGAGAGGGAATGAGGGGAGGGAGGGAGGGTGGAGGGAGTGAGGAGAGGGAGGGTGAAGGGAGGGAAAGATCAAATGCTAACAAATTACATTTTTTAAGACACCATGTGGGGGCCAACAGAACCAAGGTAATCCAGGGGGTAGAGACTTAGCTCCTGGTCCCGCCTCCTACACCACCTTCATGTGCATCACTAACTTCTGGCCTCTTGGACCTCATCATACCTACTCTTGAAGCTGTGTATTGAGTCTACCACCACCACCACTGCCTCACACAAGTCAGTCCACTTGTCAACAGCCTGAGACCAAACAAATACTTCCATACCTTCCTATGGTTCGTTTGTCTTCAGTTTCCACCTGTGTCCCCTTGATCCTGGTCCTCTTAACTCAATCTGTCTCTATCAATTCCTCTTAAAATTTTGTACGTAGTAATCATGTCTCCCCTTTGTTCTCTCTGAGGTCGTCAGGTTCAGTTCTGGTACTAGTTTGGTTGCAAACCTTAGGACCTTTCCCAGTTTCTTGAGGTGCTTGACCAGGTGTGGGCTCCGTGCTGGGGCCACGTACTCAATGAATGGGCTAACATGTGTCGTGGATAAGTTTCTGAGGGATTCTCTGTTAAAGTTCCTGGATGCTATTCAAGAACTTGAATAAAGATTTATGCGTAATACTGTGGATATGTTAGGTGTTATGTTCACCCTGAGGATCTATACCCACCCTCAGGGTGGATATATCCAACCTGAGGGAGGATATATCAACCCCAGGGGGGTATATCCAACCTCAGAGAGTGGTTTATGAATTCGGGTTCAGGATTATTACATTCTTGGAGAAGCAATAAGCCCGTAGGGATCCTGAAAATCAGACCTGACTCCACAGATCAAGAGCCACGCGGAGGCATCAAGGAAAAGTTCCTTGATGCCGCTGTAGATTTAAGCGGAGACTTAATAGTCCATAAGAAAATTAAGAATCGTGTTTGGACTGATGTTTCCTGACGAACAAAACAAAACCATCTCTATAATAATAATAATATCAACAACAACAACAACAATAATAATAATAATAATAATAATAATAATAATAATAATAATAATAATAATAATAATAATAATATCAACAACAATAATAATAATAATTAATCACAACAGAAGTACATTATGTACGTATTATTATTATTATTATTGTTATCATGTGTTTGAGTGTGCCCTGGGAGGGTGGGATCCCATTTTCTACTACATTAACCTCGGTGATTTTATGTCCAACTTTGGGTGTTTATGTAAGATTTTTATTTTTCCGATGTTTAATTGCTTGTGCGGTGGTCACTTCACAATACATTTACTTTACACATTTTTTAGCGCTTTGTAATAATAATAATAATAATTATAATTATAATAATAATAATAATTATAATAATGTTATTATTATTATTATTATTATTATTATTATTATTATTAATCTTACAGATATTATTAATAGTATTTTATATTATTTTTAAGTTCAGAAACAAGCCCTAAACCCGTAAGGGTCATGCCAAATACCCGGCAGTTTACCGTCTGTTTGAAGGGCCGCGTCAGTAAACTGTTGCGGTGTTTCCTGACTAACAAAACATCACCACGAGTTCAAACCCAACCCGTTCCGTGGTTTTTTTTTAAGAGCACATCAACATGTGTGACCAGCTTCCCCTGTCATAACCAGCGTCAGGTAACCTCCTTGGCGGATAATTCTGGCGAGACACTGACGAGAGACTTATAGAGGGTCCCAGAGATAGAGTTTGCCGCTGGTCACCTGGGTGTGAAATTCCTTAGTAAAAACGTGCATTTGCGGTCACGATGAATTATTATTATTATTGCTAGTATTACATTATAAAAAAAGCGCTAAACCTACAAAGGTAATACAGCGCAATATACTATTATTATTATTATCGTAACTAAACGCTAAACCCACATGGGTCACGGTCACAATGAATTATTATTATTATTATTATTATTATTATTATTATTATTATTATTATTATTATTATCGTAACTAAATGCTAAACACACATGGGTCGCGGTCACAATGAATTATTATTATAACTATTATTATTATTATTATTATTATTATTATTATCGTAACTAAACGGTAAACCCATATGGGTCGCGGTCACAATGAGGCAGTCCCTTGCTAAGTTTTTGCCAAGTACAGATACAGTGGTCTGGTGGATAGAACACTGTCTTGCTAATTTCCAGCATTGCATCGCTACAGGATCGAGGACCACCTGTTCTACAGGATCGAGGACCACCTGTTCTACAGGATCGAGGACCACCTGTTCTACAGGATCGAGGACCACCTGTTCTACAGGATCGAGGACCACCTGTTCTACAGAATCGAAAACCACCTGTTTCTCAAGGTTTATAAAAAAATAAAACAGGTTCTGAAACCACATGTACCTCGAGGTTTCAAAAAGAAACCAAGCAGGTTTCAGGACCACTTGTTCCTCGAGTTTTTTTTTAAAGCAGGTTCAAAGACCACTTCTTCCTCGACGTTCAAAAAAAAACAAGCAACTTGGAAAACCACCTGTTCCTCGAGGTTTAAAAAAGCAAGCAATTTGGAGGACCACCTGTTCCTCGAGGTTTAAAAACCAAGCAATTTGGAGGACCACCTGCTCCTCGAGGTTTAAAAAAGCAAGCAACTTCGAGGACCACCTGTTCCTCGAGGTTTAAAACCCAAGCAACTTGGAGGACCACCTGTTCCTCGAGGTTTAAAAAAGCAAGCAATTTGGAGGACCACCTGTTCCTCGAGGTTTAAAAACCAAGCAATTTGGAGGACCACCTGCTCCTCGAGGTTTAAAAAAGCAAGCAACTTCGAGGACAACCTGTTCCTCGAGGTTTAAAAACCAAACAACTTGGAGGACCACCTGTTCCTCGAGGTTTAAAAACCAAACAGCTGGGAGATTCGCCTCAGATATCGACTTAATAGAAACTTAATGTGAATAAAATGTAAATTAAATGTAAATGAGAGATGTAAATAAGGAGGATGGGGAGTGTTTGAAGACGATATGAGCGTGTTGGCCCGGCCTAGCCACGAAATATCCGTCAGTCTTAATAATGACTTGATTAAGCCATAAGCGTCCGGGGCTACTGGTGTAATTGCCTCGTTTGGTCCCTACCAGGGTCGTTGTGCCTCATATTGGCTGATAATTTATTCTGGTAACACCAGGAGGGCGTAATAGTGTGTGTGTGTGTGTGTGTGTGTGTGTGTGTGTGTGTGTGTGTGTGTGTGTGTGTGTGTGTGTGTGTGTGTGTGTGTGTGGTGTGTTGGTGTGTTGGTGTGTGTGTGTTGTGTGTGTTGTGTGATGTTTGTGTTGTGTGTGTGTGTATGTGTGTTGTGTGTGTGTGTGTGTGTGTGTGTGTGTGTGTGTGTGTGTGTGTGTGTGTGTGTGTGTGTGTGTATTTGTACTCAACTATACGAAATTAAAAGGGTCAAGTCTTAGCTTCTGGTCCCGCTTCCTAACTTTCCGCTTGCCAGATTCACTTACAGCCTCGTGGGACTTATCGTACCTGTTCTTAAAACTATGTATGGAGTCTGCCTCGACCATTTCCTCACAGAGAACCTTCCATTTTTCGACCATCCTGAGACTGAAGAAGCATTTCCTAACAGCCCTGTGGCTTCTCTGTATCTTTAACTTCCAGTTGTGTCTTCAAGTTCCCCATTTTTTGCCTATCAAACAGCCTGTCCCTGTCTCCCCAATTAATTCCCCCAGGTATTTTGTATGTCATTATCATGTCTTCCCTGGTTCCCCTATCCTTCAATGTCAAGCTCAGTTTTTGTAGCCTCTCCTTATCTCAGGAACAAGTGCCTTTGATAACTAGTAACTACTATTACCTCAGTACTCCAGGTTCAGGTGAGGGTTGCTTGGTTAATTGGGTTTAATGTCTACCGACTACACGAGGGTCACTAAAGGCTGCATTTAACCTGTTTACCACCAGTCAAGAATACTTTAACACCTATAATAGGGATTTAAGTAAACTCTCAGTGTATATACACTGACACATACACTTCTCAGTGTATATATCTTCGTGTGCTTCCATGGCAACGAAACTGAAGACTAAAACTCACAATACCGTAGCTGCAACAATTCACAACCCACAATACCCTAGTTGCAACAATTAACAGCTAACCCACAATACGCTGTTTTCAAAAGTCACAACCCACAATACCCTGGCTGCAATAAGACACAACCCACAATACCCTGGCTGCAATAAGACACAACCCACAATACACTGGCTGCAACAAGTCACAACCCACAATACCTTGGCTGCAACAAAACACAACCCATAATACTCTGGCTGCAACAAGTCAAAACCCACAATACTCTGGCTGCAATAAGTCACGACCCACAATACTCTGGCTGCAACAAGACCCACAATACTCTGGCTGCAACAAGTCCCAACCCACAATACCCTGGCTGCAACAAGTCACAAGAAGCTACAATTTGCAGAGGAAACAGACGAAGTTTCTCTCCAGGCTGGACCGAAACGTCCCCTCTCCCCCAACAGACCCCCGGAGTCTCACAGCAGGAGGGGGCGGGTCATGAAGGGACACTAAGTTAATCATTCTAATACTGACACCTCCAACGTCAGCGCCACAGCGGGAGGCAGAGAAAATTAAACGCTGACATTGTGTCTGATGCTTATTGGGGAAGAGGGGAGGAGAATGAGGGAGGGGAAGGTGAGGGGAGGGGCGGGGGAAGAGGAACGTGAAAGTAGGGAAGTGGAAGGGCGGATGATTTTTTTAAATTCTGCATCTGAATGCTAGGACTAACCGAAGTTAACTTAGGAAGCCTAGCCTAACTTAGCGTTGCATAACCTCAAGAAGCCTAACCTAACCTAGCCTAATCTAACGTAGTATAACCTAACCTAACCTAGTGTAGCCTAGCGTAGCCTAACCAAACCTAATGTAGTCTAGCCTCACCTAAGTTAGTGCAGCCTAGCCTAACCTAAACCCTGTGTAGCCTAGACTAAACTAACCTAGCCTAACCTTACCTACCCTTGCTAAATTAACGTATTATAATATTACTTAACCTATCCAACCATAAGTTAGCCTAACTTTAACTGCTGTTACTAAACATCAGTGTAAAATTAGTATATGAAAGATGCAAGAGGTAGACGCAGCATCACCCGCTCATCATGACCCTCCTCAACCACCTGTTTGTAGCTCAGTGATGGCGCGCTGCACTTACAACCAAAAGACCAGGATTCAATCCTGGGCGAGGAACGAGTGGGACGGGCCTTTCTGCCCTTGTTTACCTAGCAGTAAACTGCTATACGGATGCTAGCCGAGACTGTCGTGGGTGGCATCCTGGGGAAGAGGACCACATCACTCCCCACTGGAAACAAGAACTCTGATGTGTTTCCCCAGAGTTAATAATCTATTCTTCTCGCCTCCCCATCTCCGCTTTGATGGACAAATAAATTATTTCTTCCCACGTGCATCAGCATCGCTGCCGGAGTACAATAATGCGAAGTAGTAACATATCTAATGGGAAACGCTAAAACAATAAAGGCCATACAACACGTTGGAAATTTTGAGGTAATTTGGTATGATCCAAGGAACTAAGTTTTTTTTAAATCGACACAAGCGACACTGACGAGGGAATAAACAGAGACATAATTTTACCAATGACACTAAATTAGGGTGTCAAATCATTGCTAATGTTGACACTAGCAGGCTAGAGTACACCCTGGATAGCTTGATGTTGTGATGGGAAAAGTGACAGATGAAGTTCAGTGCAGACAAGTGTAAGCTTCTAACTCTAGGAAGAAGTAAACTTATCAGCTGAACAATGTAGATCTTGGTCAAGTGAATGTGAATGAGGTTTAAGAGTTGAGGTTAGCAGAAGTTTAAATCCAAGACAACAGTGGATAAGTGTTGGCAATAAAGTTAATAGAATTCTTGGTTTGATTTCATATCAACAAGTATGATAGTTATTATTATAAATGATAATTATTATAATAAATTATAATTACAAATGATAATTATAAATTATTATTATAAATGATAATTATAATTATAAATTATAATTATTATAAATGATAATTATAAGTGTTAATTATTGCTATAAATTATTATTATCATAAATGACAGAAATCCTCAGGTTATACTTCAACTTCATATATCCTAGGTTAACCTGGTCAGTTCTGGTCTCCATATTACAGGATGGACATAAATGATCTGGAAAATATACAGAGAAGGATGACCAAGTTGATTCCATGTATTATAAACATTACCTACGAAAACAGGCTGAAGGCATTGACTCTGCATTCTTTGGAAAGACGAGATATGAATGAAGTGTACAAAGGGGAGACATGATTGAAGTGTACAAATGAAAAACTGGAATAAAGGGGATATAAATAACGTACTGAATCTTACTAAGATAGGACTCACAGCAATGGACAAGTTTAGATTTAGGGCTATTGGAAGGTACTGGTTTGGCAATAGAGTTGTAGATAAGTGGAACAAACTCCCAGGTAGCGTCATTGACTCAAGCAAGAACTTTCGGAAGTTTTAAATATAGGCTGGACGAGTACATGAGTGGGTTTAAGACCTGCTTAGCATGGGTCAGTAGGCCTACTGCAGTTTCTTCATTATGTTTTTTAAAGATAGCTCCAATTCCTCGAATCAAGAGCCCTTGATCATGATGAGAGCAACCTCCTCAATGGTGCGTGTAACAGGATGAATAGTAGGGTTGCCAGGACTCACCTTGGCCTTCACTCTGGCCCTGGCCCTGGCCATGCCTATCAACTATTCCCTTTGATCACTCTTAATACTTCACTGATGGGATTATCTACCGCCTCCTCCAATTGTATTTATTATATAAAACTTACAATCCAATTACTGAGTCAGCCCTTAGTGAGAACACTGGTAAATATTTGAGAGAGGGAGAGAGAGAGAAAAGATAGAGAGAGAGAGAGAGAGAGAGAGAGAGAGAGAGAGAGAGAAGAGAATATTTTTGTGGATTTTGCCGCTGAAGCAGCTAGTTTATTGTGCACCTCATATCCATCCGTGGAGGGTAGTGCAAGAGCATATGGATACACATAAGGCCTAGGAACTAGACCCCAAAAGGGTTAACAGGGGTACATCTGGATTTATATCTACAATTGCCGTATTAGTTGCAAAGAAATTTAGGCTATTTGCTTAATGTCTGATATCTTTTTTTTTGTTAACATACTTGGACACATCACATGGGTTATTATACTATCTCTATATTTCTCAACTAAGTGGACAATCAAACAGTGTTTAAGACAGTAACCACATAGTTTGAGTTCAGCCTGGTTATGACTGGCGTCAAGACTGCCAGACTCCAGCTTGGTAATGACTGACGGGAGACAGTCGTATCATACCTATCTCTGAGGCTCTGTATAAAGTCCACTTTTCCCTGTGTCATTGTTGCGCTCGTACCACTATTATGTTTAAGAAATTTTGACCAACATCTCTGTGGCTCATTTAGGTTTGTAGTTTCTCATCGTACTCCTGTTTCTGTTTTTTAATAAAAGTTCATTTTACGTAAGATTACTTCAAAAGCAATTAAGGAAAAGTTTCGTAAAAAAAAGAACTGCCACTATACAAGAATAAAGGGTTTTCCTCCTTGTCCTGTGTATACTGCATGAGGTGTATGTCTCCCGTAGTATATACAATAAGATAGCTTTAATTTTAATATTAAGGATTAAAATAATATTCTTGACTGGTGGTGAACTAGTGACATACAGCCTTTATTATCCTCGTGTAGCTAATTGACTTTAAACCCCCTCCCCATTAACCAACCAATCAGCCCTGTCCTAGAAGCACTTGTTTCCTACTGAAATATGTCAGCTCCTGATACACCATTTGGCCTAATTCATTCTTTCAGAGCCATAGACGAGTCATCATCAGTGACAGGACATTGTCCTGACAAAAGCTTAATGTAACCCTCATAAACTAGCATTTTCCTCATCACCTGCTAGGAATTTACCTAAAAGCTAGTAGCCTAAATACTAGTACACCCAGCCCTTGTGTACCATGCACTTCCACCATGCTAGGAATAATAAAAGAAATATCCTAGATGCGCAGGTTAGGTTAGGTAAGGTTTGTCAGGAAACAGGACAAGTGTTTCCTGACGCGAGTCTTAGTCATATGATGACCCACAGCTGGAGCTTCTGGTCATCTGACCGAGGCCTTCCACTGGCTTACCCCTCCAACCCCTTTAAAACAAATAAGGCTATAATTATAACCATTTGATAATTACCTAGATGCGAATTAGGGCTCATATATATATATATATATATATATATATATATATATATATATATATATATATATATATATATATATATATATATATATATATATATATATATATATATATATATATATATATATATATATATATATATATATATATATATATATATATATATATATAAAGACAAAACAGCCTAGTAGCTTTCTACTCGCAACCACAAGACCTAGGCTCGACTCCTGGGCAAGTCTCCTTGCAGCAGCTGCCACCTAGGAATTAGTCTAGTTTTGTGGGTAGCATCGTGGGGAAGTGAATGAAAAGATCTCAACGGGAAATAAGAGACACTGCTCGGGTTTGTTTGGGTTATCCTCGTTATTAACCCTCCGAAGTTAACAACCCGAAGGGTCTTATTCTATTACCAATTTAAGATAATCAACCTGAAATATAACTCTTAGCTGCTCTGTTATCTTGGTGTGTTAATGGGGTTTAAAGTCTATCGACTACAAGAGTCGTTAATTAAGGCCGCATATCACCAGTTCACTACCAGCCAAGAATACTTTAATGCCTAACATAGCGATTAAAGTTAACCTCTGTGTACATACCTAGAGAGGCATACATCTCTGTACATACTCTGTGAGGCATACATCTCTGTACATACTCTGTGAGGCATACATCTCTGTACATACTCTGAGAGGCATACATCTCTGTACATACTCTGTGAGGCATACATCTCTGTACATATTCTGTGAGGCATACATCTCTGTACATACTGTGAGGCATACATCTCTGTACATACTCTGAGAGGCATACATCTCTGTACATACCCAGAGGCATACATCTCTGTACATACTCTGTGAGGCATACATCTCTGTACATACTCTGTGAGGCATACATCTCTGTACATACTCTGTGAGGCATACATCTCTGTACATGCTCTGTGAGGCATACATCTCTGTACATACTCTGTGAGGCATACATCTCTGTACATACTCTGTGAGGCATACATCTCTGTACATACTCTGTGAGGCATACATCTCTGTACATACTCTGAGGCATACATCTCTGTACATACTCTGAGGCATACATCTCTGTACATACTCTGTGAGGCATACATCTCTGTACATACCCAGAGGCATACATCTCTGTACATACTCAGAGGCATACATCTCTGTACATACCCAGAGGCATACATCTCTGTACATACCCAAAACACCAACATCAACAACAAATAAAAACGGTATTAAAGCCTATCTACTCCACAAGGGTCATTAAGGCTGGACGTCAATGTTCACCACCAGCCAAGAACACTTACTTTAATAGCTAAAAATGGGGATTACAGTAAACTCTCAAATGTATTTGCACCGAGATGAATACCTCTCTTGTTTTGTAAGTGTTTAAATCACTTAGGAACATCATGATGTGTTTCGTAAGTTTAAATCACTTAGAAACATCATGTTTACTTACCTTCATGGCAGTGTCTGCGTCACTGGGTCAACTTTTTCAGTTAATTTCTCAATCTTGTCTTTAATTTGGATTAAGAAAAATTCACTAGGTGACTGTAGTCCCTCGCTAGAATGAGGCCGGAATCACTTCCGATGATAGTTTTCGAGGTAATTAGTGATAATTGAGGTAATTGACGAGACGAGAAAAACGTGCACGCCCGCGCCACAACGCTGCACGTTTGCCAACCTTTCCACACCGCACACGCCTGCCAACCGTCACACCGCACACGCCTGCCAACCTCTTCACACCACACCGCACACACCTGCCAACCTTCACACCGCACACGCCTGCCAACCGTCACACCGCACACGCCTGCCAACCTCTTCACACCACACCGCACACACCTGCCAACCTTCACACCGCACACGACTGACAACCTCTTCACATCACACCGCACACGCCTGCCAACCTTTCCACACCACACCGCACATGCCTGCCAACCTCTCCCCACCACACCGCAAACGCTTGCCAACCTCTCCACACCGCAAACACCTGCCAACCTCTCCACACCGCAAACACCTACCAACATTTCCACACCACACCGCACACGCCTTCCAACCTTTCCACACCACACTGCACACGACTGCCAACCTTTCCACACTACACCGCACATGCTTGCCAACTTCTCCACACCACACCGCACATGCTTGCCAACCTTTCCACACCACACTGCACATGCCTGCCAACCTTTCCACACCACACCGCACATGCTTGCCAACCTCTCTACACCACACCGCACATGCTTGCCAACCCCCACTAAAGCGCTAAACTCAAAGAGGGTCACATATCACATGGGAATTGGGAGACCTTGTTACGTGTCCTGGTATATAACGGCCACGTGCAGACCAAAATAAAGAAACGAGGTCAATAAAATACATACCAGCAGCCTGGAAACTTTATAAACAGATGACGCACCTTTCGGACACCAAAAATTTGATGTTGTAATATCAAACTTTATCACATCTTTTAGACAATACCTAGGAAAAAAATATATATGGGAACAGTGCAAGTGAAGTGTGAGGTTGAAGGTGAGGATGAGGGAGAAAGTGATTAATATTACATTCATGGAGGAACACTAAATCCGAATGTTTTTTGGGACTTGGCGTGTTTTAGTATGAGCAGGGTAATATTTTGGGAAGGGATTAAGGGAAACCGGTTGGCCGGACTTAGAGTCCTGGAGGTGGGATGTTCAATGCTTGCACGCTAAAGCACGGTCAGAACTGGCTATGTTTAGTATAAATGATCAACTTAATTAATTTTTTTTTGGGGGGACCTGACGATCTGTTGGAGTTTGAGCAGGGTAATATTTTGTGAAGGGATATTTGCTGTTTAGAATGACATCTAAACAGTCATATATGCGCGCCTCTGCAAAGGATAGTGTGAAGAATGTCACAATATATATAATAAAAATATAAATTCATTTATAGCAATTTTTTTAAGTAGAGATGGATTTCTTATACACTTTTCGGAATTTATTTTCAGTGTTTGAGACGAGTTTTGAGGCCCAGCATGTAGTATTTCAGCACTTTATGATCTCTTTTTTTACGTATTGGCGTTCATTTGTTAAGCCATTTTTAATTTGCTATCCAATACGTCCAGACTGTAGTCATGAACTAGACAATTCAATCTGTGAAAATAATCATATATATATATATATATATATATATATATATATATATATATATATATATATATATATATATATATATATAGTAGTACTAGTAGTAGGTACTAGTAGCAGTAGTAATAGTAGTAGTAGTCTAGTAGTAGTAGTACTAGTAGTAGTATACTAGTAGTAGTAGTACTGAGTAGTACTAGTAGCAGTAGTACTACTAGTAGTAGTACTAGTAGCAGTAGTACTAGTGAGTAGACTAGTGAGTAGTACTAGTAGTAGTAGTCTAGAGTAGTAGTACTGTAGTAGTACTAGTAGTAGTACTAGTAGCGAGTACAGAGTAGTACTAGTAGCAGACTAGTAGTAGAGTACTAGTAGAGTAGTACTAGTAGTAGTAGTACTAGTAGCAGTAGTACTAGTAGCAGTAGTACTGGTAGTAGTAGGACTAGTAGTAGTAGTAGTACTAGTAGCAGTAGTACTAGTAGTAGTAGTAGTAGTAGTACTAGTAGCAGTAGTACTAGTAGTAGTAGTACTAGTAGCAGTAGTACTAGTAGTAGTAGTACTAGTAGCAGTAGTACTAGTAGTAGTAGTAATAGCATGTGTAAGCGCTAAACTCTCAGGTGTCATACAGTGTTTGGGGACTGAGAGGTAATCAGGTTTGATCCAGTGGCGATCAATGTAGGTCTAATTTCCTGGATCAAGAGCTTCACCAGCATCAAAAACAGACTGCATCAGACCAGGCAAAATTTTTTACCCTTCCTTTCCTCTGTGTCCAGGTCTCAGACCAGACCTCATACTTGATACCTTGGTCAGACAGGCTGTTGGTATTTACAACATGCATTATATGGATTTAACCTTTCACTTTTAATGACATAATAATAATAATAATAATAATAATAATAATAATAATAATAATAATAAGAAGAAGAAGAAGAAGAAGAAGAAGAAGAAGAAGAAGAAGAAGAAGAAGAAGAAGAAGAAGAAGAAGAAGAAGAAGAAGAAGAAGAAGAAGAAGAAGAAGAAGAAGAAGAAGAAGAAGAAGAAGAACTAGAAGAAGAACTGGGTCTTTTTTCAATGTCCGTGCTGGCTTTACTAGGACATATAAATGTTCATTTGAACTTTGTGTGATGACCATCTACGGACTCTTTACACCGTCTCCACTCACAGGTTTATCTACGTTTGCATCTGATTAGCTTGAAAAATATATCGATTGTACGAGTCAGTAATGCTGCATTTCACCTCTTCACAATCAGTTTAGGCTAATTTAATACCTTAGAGATTAAAATATACCTTCAGCGATAATATATTGCAGTGGCTCTGCGCCTTACTGTTCCAATTCACACGGAATATAAGTGTATTTGCGGCGATGCCCAGGCCGACCAATATGGTCTACATGGTCTAAACTGTTCAAAAACCAAGGGCTGGAATCCAAGACACAATGAAGTCAACGACATCATTAAGAGAACCCTTGCTACAGCTGGATGCCCAGCCGAGAGCCTCGATCACTAGCAGCCAACAATATCCACAACCCAGCAAACCGCCCCGACGGGATCACCATCTATCCTTGGAAGAATGCCAAGCTCTTAGCATGGGACTATACCTGTGTCGACACTGGCTGACACCTACATCCATCACAGTGTCAGGCTACAGGGAGGAGCTGCTGATCACAGGGAGGTGTACAAAATCGGCAAGTACAGGGACATAAGCCAACAGCATCAATTTGTCCCAGTGCGATCAGAGACCTTGGGATCATGGGGAAAAAATGCAGCACGTTTCCTTAAAGAACTGGATTCGAGACTCATCGACACCACCAGCGACCCAAGGGCAGCCACATTCATGTTCCAGCGCCTCAACTTGGCCATCCAGAGGGGAAATGCATGTTGCATACTGGGCTCACGTCCGGCTTCGGAGGAGCTGGAGGAGATTCATAATCTTTGATATAGTGTACCAATGTATTCATATTCATGTTTGTGTTTTCTGTCAATGTATTCTGTCTATTAATAAAGCCCTCATATAATATATATAGGGGGTGGTAGGAGAAAAAAATATTCAAACAGCTCCGGGGAGAACCTCGAGTTCTCCCTGAGGTACGTTTATTGTCTTCTTTGAGGATGAGGGTCCCCAGTAAAGTTCTAGAGGGGGTACTTCATATATATATATATATATATATATATATATATATATATATATATATATATATATATATATATATATATATATATATAATATATATATATATATATATATATATATATATATATATATATATATATATATACATATATATATATATATATATATATATATATATACATGTGTGGGTAAAGGCATACCTTGTATTAACATTTTGCTAATACTAGGCTTTTCAATTATATTTGTGTATATTATTTCGATGATGGTGGTCTGAGGTGGACATCAGCTGACCGTGACTCAGTGTGTTTACAAGACCTGTGCAGTGACTCTTAGTGTCGTAGTCTGTCAATTTTCAGACTTTTTTACGTGTGTTATTGTTATTATTGTAATAATTAATTACAGTATAGTGGCCCCTGAGGGTAATACTAGTGAAAAAGAGAGTCACAAGCCTCTAACTTTAAATTTCAAGCTAGAAATGAGGAAGCTTAGTAAGAAGGACACTGGAACACCGAGAGATGTCAGAAGATCAAACCATCTCCATTGTTCTCTTCAAAATTACTTCTCAAATGTTCATTCTTCAGTCACCATAAGCAAAGGATGAACATTTTTAAGGTTAGCGCTTTGTTTTGACTATTATAATAATGTATTATTATTTACTTTTGCATTTTTTAGGCCTAGCGCTATTGTGCACTTAATAAATGATAGTGTAAACATGTTTTTAGGTTTTTATATGCACTGGCAAGTGGAGAAAATGGATGATATATATTAATATTAGTATTACTTATTCCTTTATACCGATTAAGCCTAACCGGCGAGTTTGGCCTATTAGGCCAAATGAGCAAAATGAAAATTTATTTTTGCCATAAATCAGCGGAAATGAATTTGAACATAACGAAAAAAAATATGTTATTGATTTTAAATAATATTAAATAAATTTAAAATGACTTGTGCTATGAAAACAGAATTTACCCCTCCCCCCCCCTAAAAAAAAGTATACTCTAATTTGAGTTAGGTTATGTGAGGCTTCAGTTATGTTTGGTCAAAAAATTGACAACGATATATCGATATATCGTTGTCAACAAAAATACGTATAACTATCAACCTGTAAACATTTATTTTGGAAAAGTTCAGTTTTGAAGAGAATTAGGCCTATTCGGCAAGTTCGGCTTATAAGGTACACACACACAATATTATATATATATATATATATATATATATATATATATATATATATATATATAATATATATATATAATAATATATATATATATATAAAATATATATATATATATATATATATATATATATATATATATATATATATATATATATATATATTTTTTTTTCACTTAATTAGGTCTTAAGTTACGACAAGAATACAAAATGTAACTAGGATACAAAAACGCAAATGGGAACACGACATCAATTTTATTTAAAATGACTAAAATATCATTAATTAGAGGACGTCCTAGACAGTTTATGATCGATTTAACATTACAAGCAGCTCAGCTATGTACAAAAATAGTATAGAGTTTTCTTAATGGTTTAAAAACCTGGTAGGTAGTTGCAGCTTACAGAGGCTTGTACTAACTTCACGACTTTCAGTAAGTGAATGAGAATCGCCTGATATTCATTCTATCAAGAAAAACCAGTAAAATACGAGTATGCAAATTTTTTTGATGTGCCGAAATTATATTTTAATCCAAAACTAAGAGCAGAAACTAATTTTGCTAAAATTAACCTAATGTAAAATAAATTAATGTACCTAACCTATCTAAGAATTTGCATAATTGTATTTCACTGTATTCCTTAGGGAAAAGAGGGACACTCTTCACGTGACTGCGCAAATTTTAAGTCAATTCATAACCTTGTTTAGTCGAATTTGTAGCCTTTACCACTTGATATTTGTGACCTATAAAGGTATACCTGTGACTTTCAGTGGAGAATATGGGCAATATGAATTTCCATGAGCTTGTAGAGAATCATGAAGTCTGAATTATTATCGAAGGACTATTTATTATATTCTTCAATGACTCTTTTTAGTGGCCTTTTTCTTGACCCAGAGGGAAAGATTTTTTTTCAGCGGGAAAATTATTACAATTTATAAATTCTTATACAAAATTTCATGTACATTATTATAAATAAATTCTTATATATATATATTTATATAAATTTTATATAAATTCTTATATAAATTTGTAAGCATGAATTCTTATATATGAATTTATAGATCAAGAGAATCGCCATTCACCGCAGAAAGTTAACTTTCGCCACTAAAAGAAGCCATCTTCAGTGTTTATATGTACAGTATTGTGCTTGAGATCGCTGTTCACTGTTGGTAGTAGTCCTTAGTCCTCCCACTGGTCTGCAGTTGTCAGTGTACGTACTTCTATAATAAATTTTAAGACTGAATAAAGTACATTATATACAATCAATATTTTAAGTACAGTAATATCAAAGTTGCAGGTTGAATACAGTCTATACACAGACGTAGAATGACAATGGATATTTTTAATAATAATAATAAAACAAATAATAATAATAAAATAATAATAATAATAATAATAATAATAATAATAAATAATAATAATAATTCTAAATGTAATAAAAATGACAATGAAAGTGAATAACCTGGACACAACAGGACATATACACTGAGAGGTGTCTATTTCTCAGTGTATATACACTGAGATTTTAATTCCCATTTCAGGAATTAAAGTATTATTGACTGGTGGTAAAAATGTGGCATGCAGCCTTAATGACCCTCGTATAGTCCTAGCTGAATCAACCTGTCACTGCAACCAGCCATAGTTACATTTATAAGTAATAATTATTCCTTCACCATTCATTATTAATTTTGCAAAATAATTTAGCTAAGTCTCACTTATATACGTAAGCCACTGATAAGGGACACATTCGTGATATATATATATATATATATATATATATATATATATATATATATATATATTTGATAGTACCCTTTATTCTTTTTCTTCTTGATTCGCCGGTACTCTCCTAGCCCTGGTCTTTTCCAGATGTTGACCCGGCCTTAGCTCCCTGCCTTGGGAGTGTTTGAGACATATTTCTGTCATTGGAGGAGATAAAAAGTACCTCCTCATCTTCTGGGACCAACTGTCCCAAGGCCTAGCCCCATTCCCCGCCCTTACGGGGCTTATAGGGAGAAGCTAGGTCTCTGGTCTGCCATCTTCCTCGCCCCAGGGGGGGGCTCGTGGGAATGGCAGTCTTGTGAGCCATGATCCCCCTTTCTTTAATTGTAATAATTGTATTAGTGAACATAGCAAAATGTAGTGCATGCGGGTAGGCTTGAGAGCTAGAAGGACACATCACGATTTTTTTTATTTTCAGTATACTGTTATGGGGCAATTAATAAAAAATTTCAAGCTACGATGTTCGACTACGGCAAAATGTATTTATTTGTTTTAATAGAGACCACTAACAAAAACAATCCGTTGCTCTTTCGAGAATTTCATTGTATCTGCCTTATTTTTTATGTTTTTTTTTTTTTAAGTTTTACTCCTGGAAGACTTGGCATCACTTACGACATTTACAAGATACGATTATTTACAAATTTACGAAGGGTTAAATCACATATAATAATAATAATAATAATAATAATAATAATAATAATAATAATAATAATAATAATAATAATAATAATAATAATAATAATAATAACTTCACTCCCCCACCACCTTCCTTCCTCTCTATTTTACTGTTTTTAAAAGTCTTCAGCCTTCATCATTGTTTCAGAATTTTCAATAGTCGGACATGTGGCAAAAATTATATACATCTTCATTCAACACTGTTCCATGCAACACACGAATGTCCGCTCCTCATTTTTTTCTACTTTTTTTCCAGCTCATACTGTATGTATTTTTATATTTTAGTGGTTTTCCTCATTCACTCTATCACTGTCTCTCTCTCTCTCTCTCTCTCTCTCTCTCTTGAAAGAGAAAGAGAGGCGAATTTCAAGACACAAATATCGCAAAAATGCAAGTTTCCTTCCACTCTTTGATCGAACTTTCCAACAATTTTCAACATCTTTTTTAGCTTCTCGCCATAAATGAGAAAACAAAAACACATCACAAAGAAAACATTTCAGTTGGCGCATCTCGAAAGCGACTCTTCGCCAATGTACGTGGCGTCTTTGAGTTCAAATTAGATCGCAGAAACGATATTTTTTCTGCTGACAAACACTCGAGGATGAACGAACTGAAGTCGAACTCACAATCACACTCTCTTGTCGGTACTGACGGAGAACCTCTGTCTGCGAGGTCAAGGATGAACCAACTGTAGTCGAACTCAGCCTGATGAAACAGACTTGCCATCCATCATTTTCGACCCAGAAAGTGACGTCACGGGACGTGAGCTATATTCTTCGCAGAAGTAACCTCACATAAGCGTACGTGTTTCTGTTGCTCCTTTTTTACGCGACTTATAAAGGACGCCTACTTGTCTTCGAGGAAGCTGCCTTGTCGCTGGTCAAAGGCTACCCTTCCTTAGATTAAACCCGATTACTTTCCATTCCCCAGGTCCTACTTGACTCCTTACGTTTTATGTCGCTTTCCATGAATATAACAACTCACTATAAGTGCGTGAATGTAATAAAAGGACATTCTAGTCCTTCGTTCTTGACTATTGAAGCGGCTACATGCAGCCTCGCCTCGTTCTGCTGACTAGCTCTTCCTAGTCGTTCTAGCGAACTCATGAACGCACCTCAAAATCATCCTCATTACTTTCAAAACACAATTATGGGAAGGATGGGGGGGGGAAGGTGATTTGGGGAAGAATATGGGAGTTTAGGAGAACTGATACCCATTAAAGACATTGGATTGGCAAAGCCCTTGGTGCAGTCTCCCCCTCTTCCATTATAGCGAGTTCCAATCTGTTCCTGGGATTGCAGCGTTATTGCAGTCTATATCCCAGATCCCACTAGTCAAAACTCGGTAAAGGATTCCAGCATGCCATAACTTTTTACTTTATTAAAAGTCGCTAGAGGGTTCCAGTAATTTATACTGTTGGAAACAAAGACATCCTGCCCAAGTAATTCATTCCGTTGGAAACAGACATACTTCCGACAGTAATGAAGAAAAGAAACGAGCGCTGAGAAACCTTTTGTGTTGATTAACTTGATAAAGCTCTACGGTGAGCGAAACGTTGTCAAAATAAAAGCGTCCTCTCCACCTGTCTCTTTTCTTCATTTCATTTATCTTTAAAAGTTTGCAGTGTTCTGACATCCCACACTTCAATGACTCCAGTTGCAGTCTAACACCCCACACTTCAATGACTCCAGTTGCAGTCTAACATCCCACATTTCAATGACTCCAGTGGCAGTCTAACATTCTACACAAACTGACTGACACCTTTTCAAGATTTACCAGCCGCTTTCCAATATTCCAAAGCGATTGAGGGAGAGACTGAATTCAGGAGCTGCTGTAAGGCATTCCACCATATCAGACTGTAACTAGAGAGCGTCAGAGAATCTCTTGGTCGAGGCAGAACACACCACCAGTCTATTAGTAATGGAACATCTCCCAGGCATTCATACACATTTAGACTTTTACTCAGTTAGGAAGCACTGGCTTCAAATATATAATTCGGATAGTACACACATGCTTATTTAATCTTGCCTCTCACTCGACATCACGGCTGTGAGCGAGCAGTGAAAAATTGTTTGACCCCCAAAATTCTGCTTTTGGACCTTTTTCTCACATTTCTGTTTGTACGATTCAAACTGGCACATATTTGCATTTAAAAAAAAATTATACAGTGAAAATTAACGTTTTTGTTTCGGATATATTTCAATGGTTCTATTTTTTTAATAAAAGAAACGCACATCTAAAAAAATTCTCTGTACATTTTGTTCTTTTATGTTTTTTCCATATGTTACATATGCAAAACTTTATTTTTAGTTGCAATTCTTTCCATATATCGAATTGGAAGATTTCACTGTACACACCTAGCTTCTACCGCACTGACACGAGTGTCTGTGTCTAGAGGTGACGTCTATGACACGTGTCTAGAGGTGACGTCTAAGACATGTGTCTAGAGGTGATGAGGTTCACTTCTTTTGTTTTCGCAGGTAATGGCTGCACATTCCGTCCGTTGCAACTCAAATTTAGCCCGTCTTGTAACATAGCTTCGGGTTACAACACATTTGCCAAGAGCGGGGCTTTGTTACAACACCTTTGGTAACAATAGGACTTACAAAGACTTTCCTTCAGTTGAAATGTACCAGTTGGGATGAAAACCTTGGTGAGTGGAGAGCTGTAGATTGGCTGACGTGGTAGTGAGAGTGGTTATGCAGCCCACTGATGGTAGCGGAGACCTTCCCGTGGATGTTGTCGCTTCCTCACAACTCACTGCCAGTAACTGCCTCTGGAGTCTGCGAGTGTTGACAACCTACCATGCCTTCTGGATGTCCTGGTAACCACTCGGGTCCTCCTTTTGACACTGATTTTACTCCAGGTGTCAGGCGTAGTCTGGGTTTGTTTTAGAGGTTAGACAGGAGGCAACTGGAGGGTACAGTTACAAGGTTCGTCTGAGGACAATATTAAAGTCTGAATGCCACGAATGAGTCCATGTATGGAAATGTTATCCAGCTATATAGTATATATAATGGGTGGGTCGGTCTGTGACAGTATCCGAGTCTAAGAGCCTAGATACGGGAGCCTGACATTATTCACGGAAAAATACAGTTGTAACTTCAGTAATTGGAAATGGATGTCCAGTTACGGCTTAAACAGTGGATCGATCACTCATGGAGTACTGGCAGGCTGAGAGAGAATTTTGACGGGGAGACATCGGGGCGTAAGTGAAGGCCGGCGAGTGGGACTTAGCCTTGAGGCGGAGTGAGGCGATGGAGGAGGACATGGAGGAGGTCTGGTCGCGGTAGACGTATGGAGGTGTCGGGGCCGGGTATGGGCACGGGGCAGCACTAGAGCCCAAGGAGGAAGACATGGTGGTGGGCATGAGGTTGGCAGATGCCGACCCACTCATACCCTGCGTCGGTGACTGGAAGCAGTTGATGGGAGACATAGTGGCTGTCTGTTGACCCATCATGTTGACGCCGTTGAAGCCCCAAGTGAAGCTCTTGGTGCTGAGGGGAGGCGGCGTGACCCTGGCCCAATTGTTGTAGGAGGAGTAGCCGGAGTAGAGGCCGTCGTCAGGCCAGGCGAAGCCATTAAGCTGGGCGCCCCAGCCACACTTTAGGTCCCCGGGCATGGCTGCAGTCATCACGTGACGCTCTCGCTTCCGCCACTTGGCCCGGCGGTTCTTGAACCAGATCTGTTGGAAGACAAAACTTTCTCAGATTATCTCCACAAGAGGAAGACATTCCTAGTATTAGTTAACCTAAGATTCTCCCGTGTCTCTCTCATACTACCTTCTATCACGCCTCCCCCTCCTTCATACATCCCCCTCCATCACACCTTCCCCTCCATCACACCTCCACGTCATCACACCTCCCCCATCACACCTCCAGCCCCTCCTTCGTCACCTGTCGCTGGCTTATCCTTCAGTTTGTTACTCTTATCCCCGGCTTAAGCCTGTCTGATAACCTAACACTGGGATTATCATAGCATTAGTCTGTTTGTTATCACTGACAAAATTGGTTGTCCTGCACGCTGGTGCTGCTGCTGCTGCTGCTGTTGCTGATAAACACGACAACACTGACTAGATTTCCCCTAGTAAACACCCACTTCAACACTACCTGCAACGCAGTGTTGATGCAACTTGATGGCACAGTATAGTGTTGACAGTTATTGTAAATGTTGTTATTCTTATTATTATTTGTTGTTAATACTGGAAATTATTATTTTATTATTATAGTTATTAGTCGAATGCTAAATCTCTCTCTCTCTCTCTCTCTCTCTCCCTCTCCGCCCCTCCCTCTCCTCTTCCGTAATCAATCCCCCACCCCCTGCCCCCACTGCAACTTGACAATCCTAGCTTCTGTGTCTGATACCTCTAGTCTTCCATCACTGATTATCTGATTTAATCTTGAGATAGTTCTCTCTCTCTCTCTCTCTCTCTCTCTCTCTCTCTCTCTCTCTCTCTCTCTCTCTCTCTCTCTCTCTCTCTCTCTCTCCTACAACCAATATCATTAGAATCATTTAATCCCAGGGTGTGGAAGCGACCCCCAGGGAGAGACGCGACCCCCCCCTCTCTCTCCCACTTGCCCCATCCCTTGAGAGTTGTCCAGACGTGTAGTTACACCACAAAGCGAAGAGGGGAGAGATAGGGAAGGGAGAGGGGATGAGGGGTGGGAGTGGGTTGTGGTGCTGATGAGATAGATGGCTGAATAAGAATGAGAGAATGTGTGTGTGTGTATGTGCGTGCGCATACCCAAATATTTGTATATTCATATGATTATGTACATGCACACTTATATAAGTGTACGTGAGTGTAGACCGTCTGTCGTGCTTTGTGAATTAACACTCTGCGTTTGTAACAAACTAGCCTAGTGCCCTGCTTGCTCTCTCTCTCATTACCTAATACTCAGTAACGCAGCTTAGCCTCGCCTAACTGATCTTGGGTTCAACCTTCATGTAGTCAGTGTTGCTTAGAACAAGTGAAGTAGAGTTTGTTCATGGTGTCCACGTTGGTAGTCTTCAAGCAGTGTGCAGCTAGTAACTTTTAAGTAAGTTTATTCAGGTATACACAAATACAGTTACATAGATTATCATACATAGCAGCATATGTGTAGAAAACCCTCCAGGATAACCCAAAAAGTCAGACAGAGTGACTTATTTCCATTGGGGTTCATTTAATACCTTAATATTAGACACTGTAGGAGATATATGTTATTATACTATAAAGGATATATACTAGGAATAAGGTAAAGAGAGTTATTTACATATACATGTATGTTAGCTAAAAAATAAAAAATAATTCTCCTCCCTTTCTGTCGCTACATTCATTAGGTACCTTTTGGCTCTCTTCTTGAACTGGCTCATGCTATGATGGCTTTGACATGTGCAGGCAATCTGTTCCATTCATATACTCTAAGATATACAATATAAATTTTAAGTTTCGAGAGGCTATTATAAAAGTGACTGCATTGTTCCCACACTGCTCTATTCTCATATATATATATATATATATATATATATATATATATATATATATATATATATATATATATATATATATATATATATATATATATATGCAAAAAGATCACAGTAAACAGGTGATATCAAAATATGCAAGAAAACCACTATGAAAAAATAGAAGAATTCCAAGCGCTTTCGTGACTACTCACATTATCAAGGAACTATAACAGGAAACATGACAAGAAGGGCTTATATAAGGGCGAGACTACACCTCACAGTCACATCACACTAACAAAGACTACACCTCACAGTAGCGTAACATCTCACGACTCTGTGAAGAGGAACATAAGAAAGGACCTGAAACTCTTCCCAAGAATTAAGATTAGTCCAATTTATCATTAAATTCTTCCCAAATTTTATTAATTATAAATGAATCCAATTTATATAAACCAAAAGAACATAAGAACATAAGAACATAAGAAAGGAGGAGCACTGCAGCAGGCCTGTTGGCCCATACTAGGCAGGTCCTTCACAATCCGTCCCACTAACAGAATATTTGCTCAACCAAATTTTCAATGCTACCCAAGAAATAAGCTTTGACAATTCTACCCACTCATGCGCGAGTCCCACTCAAATCCAACCCCTCTCACTCATGAATTTATCCAACCTAAATTTGAAACTACCCAAGGTCCTAGCTTCAATAACCCTACTAGGCAGACTGTTCCACTCATCAACTACCCTATTTCCAAACCAATACTTTCCTATATCCTTTCTAAATCTAAACTTATCTAACTTGAATCCATTATTGCGGGTTCTCTCTGAGAGATATCCTCAAGACCTTATTTATATCCCCTTTGTTAATACTCCATTTTCCACTTGTATACCTCGATCATGTCTCCCTCATTCTACGTCTTACAAGTGAATGTAATTTTAGGGTCTTCAATCTTTCTTCGTAAGGAAGATTTCTAATGCTATGTATTAATTTAGTCATTCTACGCTGAATGTTTTCTAACGAATTTATGTCCATTCTGTAATATGGAGACCAAAACTGAGCTGCGTAATCTAGGTGAGGCCTTACTAATGATGTATAAAGCTGTAATATAACCTCTGGACTTCTGTTGCTAACACTTCTTGATATAAATCCCAGTAATCTATTTGCCTTATTACGTACGCTTAGGCATTGCTGTCTTGGTTTAAGGTTGCTGCTTACCATCACCCCCAAGTCCTTCTCGCAATCTGTATGGCTAAGTTCTACGTTATTTAACTTATAAGTGCTTTGGTTATGGACACTCCCGAGCTTCAGAACCTTGCATTTATCTACATTGAACTGCATCTGCCACTTTTCTGACCAGGAATTGAGTTTGTCTAAATCCTCCTGAAGTTCCGTGACATCTACGTCTGAATCGATTATCCTACCTATCTTCGTGTCATCAGCGAATTTGCTCATATCACTAGTAATTCCCTCGTCAAGGTCATTTATATATATTATAAACAACAACGGGCCTAAAACCGATCCCTGTGGAACGCCACTTGTTACAGATCCCCACTCAGATTTAACCCCATTAATGCACACCCTCTGCTTCCTATTGGTGAGCCATGACTCGATCCATGAAAACACTTTTCCTCCAATGCCGTGAGCAGCCACTTTCTTTAACAGTCTCTGATGTGGTACTCTATCAAAAGCCTTACTAAAATCCAAATAAACAATATCGAATTCTTTATCATGATCAACTGCCTCAAAAGCCTTACTGAAAAAAGTTAATAAATTAGTTAGGCAGGAACGGCCCCTGGTGAATCCATGTTGAGTATCATTAATCAAATTATGCCTATCGAGATGGCTTCTTATGTTATCAGCTATAATCGACTCTAATAATTTGCCTACAATTGAAGTTAGACTTATTGGGCGGTAATTTGATGGTAACGACTTGTCCCCTGCTTTAAAAATAGGAATTACATTAGCCATCTTCCACGTATCAGACACTACACCTGTTTGAAGAGATAGGTTAAAAATGTTAGTTAAGGGTTCACAGAGTTCAATATTGCATTCCTTAAGAACCCTTGAAAAAAGCTCATCAGGGCCTGGCGATTTATTTTGCTTCAAACGGTCTATCTGTTTGATAACCTTTTCGCTAGTGACTGTGATACTACATAATTTATCTTCTTCAGGCCCACTAAAATACCTAATTCTTGGGATATATTCATATTATTTTCAAAACTGCTTTTAATGAAACATGATTCTATTATATTTCTCTCAACCATGGACTTGCTTGATACAACCTTCTCAGCATTTTGAAAATCAATTGGATGGTTAATCTTCACATGAATAAATAGAGCATTAGAATCTGTCCAGTTCTAATGCTATATTTATGTTGTTTTAATTAGTTCAAGACTTTACCAGTTTGACCATAATAACTTTATCGCATATTTTACAGGAATCTATAGACACATCCGTCAGCATTTGGGGGAATTTTTTATCAAAAGTCTTATGTATCAAGATTTTTAAATACAACTTTGATATTTAAAATTCTTAAGAAAGGAAGGCATATCAACCAAGTTTTCATGGTGGAGACCAACATATTTTTGGTTGAATAAGGTTGGTTGTCCTTTGGATTGAAAAAAGTATTCCTAGCTATTTTAAAGATTTATCAATTATGTTTTGGTATTTTAAATCATTATATTTCATAAATTTTAGAGATTTTTCATCTATGAATCTGGACTACAAATACGTAAAGCTCTCAAAAACATTGAAGAAAAACCGACACTTTAACTCTATCTGATGTGAAGAGTAATAGTGTACATAGGAACAATTATTTGTAGGTTTTCTGTAAATTTTAAATTTAAATCAATGTTACCCTTAATAATAAAACATCTAGGAAGGCAATGAGTTATTACTTCTCAACAGTAAAATTTATAGAATGAGCAACTATTTAATTTAACAAGGAAATGGTTTATATCTACATTCTTAGGCATAAGGCACAAAATACATCAACATATATACACTTAGTTTATTGGGAAGGATATGTTGCTCGAAAATTCCATTGTGCAATGAACAGTGAAGAGATTTCATTGCCACCAAACTTCTGAGTGTAAACCATCATTAAATCAATTTGCATCAACAATACAAAGTTATAGTTTAATGATAGTAGGAACTGGCAATGGTAAATCATAATTAACCAGTTCTTCAGATAAGAAACTTAGAAATCTCAACTGAACTTTGTAAACAAGGAGGTAACATCAAAACTAACCATATTGAAATCATTTAAATAAATAAGGTGCTTAATTTATCAACTAAATCTAAGTTGCTTTTTAACAAAATTATAAATTTTTCAATGTCAAATATCAACAAGCCATTTAGAAAGTTTATAAGAAACTGAACCATAGAGAATATTGGTCTAACAGATTCAGGTTTGTGTGTTTTTTATTAATCCATATATAAGGTAAAGATGGATTAGTGGAAGTAAATTTTAATTAATTCATCTTGCCCTTCAATAGATGCTTTATTGTTTTATTGAAATTGCTGCTGACAGTTTCTAAGGGATTCTTCTAAGTTTAGAATAGGTCTCAAAATCATCTAGGAGGTTATTCATTTTATCTTGGTAATCGGTTTTTCATACTGTCTGCATTAATTTTATCTGCTTTAGTAAGACGCAAATTTTTATTACTCAAAAGTGAATCATAAGACTTAAAATCTGAGGGTCAATATTTTGTTTTAACATTGAGCTATATACCATCCCTTCTAATATTAATTTCATCAGTGGATAAATCAGAGGATTTTCTATAAAGGCTTTTGACTTTCAACATTATTGTTTTTTGAAGTTGCAAACTTAAACCGAAACCAAAGCAGCAGTTGTATTTTTATCTAATATTTCATCTGATAAGTTAATTACAAAATTGTTATTAGCGTGCTTTGTCCAATCACTATTTTCAATTAAATTATCAAAGCACGCTAATAAGAATTTTGTAATTAACTTATCAGATGAAATATTAGATAAAAATACAACTGCTGCTCTTGGTTTCGGTTTAAGTTTTGCAACTTCAAAAACTTAATAATGTTGAAATTGCAAAAGCCTTTTGTAATTTAGAAAATCCTCTGATTTATCCACTGATGAAATTAATATTAGTAAGGGATGGTATATAGCTCAATGTTAAAACAAAATATTCCCAATTGCCCTCAAAGATTTTTTAAGTCTTATGATTCACTTTTGAATAATAAAAATTTGCGTCTTACTAAAGCAGATAAAATTAATGCAATTTTAATTATGAAAGAAACCGATTACCAAGATAAAATGAATAACCTCCTTGATGATTTTGAAACCTATTCTAAACTTAGAAAGAATCCCTTTGAAACTGTCAACAGCAATTTCAATAAAACAATAAAACATCTATTGAAGGGCAAAGATGAATTAATTAAAAATTTACTTCACTAATCCATCTTTACCTTATATGTATGGATTAATAAAAACACACAAACCTGGTAATTCTGTTAGACCAATTATTAGCTCTATAGGTTCAGTTTCTTATAAACTTTCTAAATGGCTTGTTGATATTTTGAGCCCAATTGTTGGAAAATTTATAATTTTAATGTTAAAAACAACTTAGATTTAGTTGATAAATTAAGCACCTTGACTGATTTAAATGATTTCAATATGGTTAGTTTTGATGTTACCTCCTTGTTTACAAAAGTTCCAGTTGATGATTTACTAAGTTTCTTATCTGAAGAACTGGTTAATTATGATTTACCATTGCCAGTTCCTACTATCATTAAACTTATTAAACTTTGTATTGTTGATGCAAAATTTGTATTTAATGATGAGTTTTACACTCAGAAGTTTGGTATGGCAATGGGAAATCCTCTTCACCTGTTCTTAGTAACTTATATATGGAATTTTTCGAAACAAGATTGCTTAACACTATCCTTCCCAATAGAGCTAATGGTATAGATATGTTGATGATATTTTGTGCCTTATGCCTAAGAATGTAGATATAAACCATTTTCTTGTTAAATTAAATAGCTTAGCTCATTCTATAAATTTTACTGTTGAATTTGAAGTAAATAACTCATTGCCCTTCCTAGATGTTTTTATTATTAAGGGTAACATTGATTTTAAATTTAAAATTTACAGAAACCTACAAATAATTGTTCCTATGTACACTATTACTCTTCACATCAAGATAGAGTTAAAGTGTCGGTTTTTCTTCAATTTTTTTGAGAGCTTTACGTATTTGTAGTCCAGAGTTCATAGATGAAGAAATCTCTAAAATTTATGAAATAGCTAATGATTTAAAATACCCAAGAAACATAATTGATAAATCTTTTAAAATAGCTAGGAATACTTTTTACAATCCAAAAGGGACAACCAACCTTATTCAACCAAAAATATGTTGGTTCTCCCTTACCATGAAAACTTGGTTGATATGCCTTCCTTTCTTAAGAATTTTAATATCAAAGTTGTATTTAAAAATCTTGATACAGTAAAAGACTTTTGATAAAAAATTCCCCCAAAATGCTGACGGATGTGTCTATAAGATTCCTGTAAATTTGCGATAAAGTTTATTATGGTCAAACTGGTAAAAGTCTTGAACTAAGATTAAAACAACATAAATATAGCATTAGAACTGGACAAGATTCTAATGGTCTATTTATTCATGTGAGAGATTTTTATTACCATCGTAATAAGGCAAATAGATTACTGGGATTTATATCAAGAAGTGTTAGCAACAGAAGTCCAGAGGTTATATTACAGCTTTATACATCATTAGTAAGGCCTCACCTAGATTACGCAGCTCAGTTCTGTCACCATATTACAGAATGGACATAAATTCGTTAGAAAACATTCAGCGTAGAATGACTAAATTAATACATAGCATTAGAAATCTTCCTTACGAAGAAAGATTGAAGACCCTTAAATTACATTCACTTGTAAGACGTAGAATGAGGAGACATGATCGAGGTATACAAGTGGAAAATGGGTATTAACAAAGGGGATATAAATAAGGTCTTGAGGGTATCTCTCAAGAGAGAACCCGCAATAATGGATTCAAGTTAGATAAGTTTAGATTTAGAAAGGATATAGGAAAGTATTGGTTTGGAAATAGGGTAGTTGATGAGTGGAACAGTCTGCCTAGTAGGGTTATTGAAGCAAGGACCTTGGGTAGTTTTAAATTTAGGTTGGATAAATTCATGAGTGAAAGGGGTTGAATTTGAGTGGGAATTGCACATGAGTAAATAAAATTATCAAAGCTTATTTCTTGGATAGCATTGAAAATTAGGTTGAACAAATATTCTGTTAGTGGGATGGAATGTGAAGGACCTGCCTAGAATGGGCCAACAGGCCTGCTGCAGTGTTCCTCCTTTCTTATGTTCTTATGTTCTTATGATTTTCAAAATGCTGAGAAGGTTGTATCAAGCAAGTCCAGGGTTGAGAGAAATATAATAGAATCATGTTTCATTAAAAGCAGTTTTGAAAATAATATGAATATTTCTTTTGGTTTATATAAATTGGATTCATTTATAATTAATAAAATTTGGGAAGAATTTAATGATAAATTGGACTAATCTTAATTCTTGGGAAGAGTTTCAGGTCCTTTCTTATGTTCCTCTTCACAGAGTCGTGAGATGTTACGCTACTGTGAGGTGTAGTCTTTGTTAGTGTGATGTGACTGTGAGGTGTAGTCTCGCCCCTTATATAAGCCCTTCTTGTCATGTTTCCTGTTATAGTTCCTTGATAATGTGAGTAGTCACGAAAGCGCTTGGAATTCTTCTATTTTTTCATAGTGGTTTTCTTGCATATATATATATATATATATATATATATATATATATATATATATATATATATATATATATATATATATAGATAGATAGATATAGATATATTAGTACACTACATTCTTCTCAGATGGCTGCCACTCTTCTGTGTGTATTTTTTGTACATCGGGTGGGGG
Source organism: Cherax destructor (assembly GCA_009830355.1). Classification (NCBI taxonomy): domain Eukaryota; kingdom Metazoa; phylum Arthropoda; class Malacostraca; order Decapoda; family Parastacidae; genus Cherax; species Cherax destructor. The sequence goes on along the minus strand of WNWK01001583.1, from coordinate 182,132 downwards.
TGGATAGGTGGGGTGAGGTGGAGAGGAGGGTGGGGATGGGGTATTAGATGGGGGTGGGAGGAAGGTGGAGGGGGATATGTGGGTGGGGGAAGAGTTGTTTGTGTATTGTACGACAACTCTGGTTGGTGGCTCTCTCTTGGAGGTGTTCCTGAAGGAGGGCAGTGTGGGAGGATGGTGTTAATTGCTGCTTTGTTTAGGTCACTCTCTTCTGTACATCCGTCTGTCTCTCTTCCCTTCTACCTCCCTCCCCTCACTCTTCTCTCCCTCGCTTTCTTCCCTACCTTACGCCTCGCCCTCCCTCTCACCCTCATTTCTCCCCTCGTACACAACCAGTGCTCCCCTTGCCCACCCCACAATGTAAATTACCTCCCTTAACCATAGGTCGACCCTTAATTTGCATGGCGGTGCTCGCTCTATTACAATAATAACCTAATTCAATATTTCCCACGCTCGGCCCTACATTTCCCCAACATTTTCACCCTTAAAGCACCCTACGCCAGGGGCGTTTTTGGCATGATTTCAAATCATTGCAAGGATACCCCTATCATTTTCACCCTTAAGTGTACATGTTCCAAGGGCGTTTCTGGCATGATTTCAAATAACTAAAGTATTACCCATATTACGACGATCAATTCCCTTGGAATAAATATTATTAAAAATTAGTAATATATGACATTTATCCGTATATTAATAACTTCAAATAATATTTATATATTAAATTTTTAATTTCTCCCAAATGGGTTCGTTTTTTTTTTTGGCGTTTAAATTGCATAGTTACACAGTTACCCTTAGAGAAGAACCGGTTCAACGACTGATAGATTCTGTAGGTTAGGTGAGGTTTAGTGAGGAAACAGGACAAGGGTTTCCTGACGCGGGTCCTAGTCATATATAATTACCCGCAACTGGAGCTTTTGGTCATCTGACCGAGGCCTTCCACTGGCTTACCCCTCCACCCCTTTAAAAAATAAAATTAGTTGGATATATATTCTGTATTATAGAATTTTTTATTGCTTGACTACTGTATAAACTCTTACTATAGGAAAGAAAAAAAATAGCATTTTGTGACGCCCTAGGAATAAAGAAATCACCATAAGTAATAATAATAATCTTAGAAAAATCACGATGCCGCAACCCGGAAGAGGAAATATCCTAGTTATATATATATATATATATATATATATATATATATATATATATATATATATATATATATATATATATATATATAATATATATATATATATAATATATATATATATATATATATATATATATATATATATATATTATTTTGTTAAATAAAGTTGTATAAAAAAAAAAGATGGGTATAGAAATACATCCAGAAAGAAATCTAATATTCTTCTGATTTTATCCACTTCAGGCAATGGGTCCCATATATATATATATATATATATATATATATATGATGGGGTCCACCTCTGGTGTCAATTGTGGGACCCATTGCCTCGGAGAAGTGGATAAAAAGACTTCAAGGAAGAATATTTAGATTTCTTTCTGAAGCCATTTGAATATTCCACTTCCCTACCATATATATATATATATATATATATATATATATATATATATATATATATATATATTATAATACATGTACATGTATATAGTATATTAAAGGGTAACTATCCTAATTAAAACTGGGTGCAGTCTCACTCTCCGCCTCCCTGGAACACTCACCCTGACTTGTGCTTCCTTCAGGTTGAGCCACAGGGAGATCTCCTCTCGGGTGCTCAGGTCGGGGTATCTGAGGGAGAGAAGGTCAAGGTTACACACTCTTCAGTTAGGGTCACACACACCCTCCAAGGTCACATATCTTCCAGGGAGGGTCACATACCTTTCAGGGAGGGTCACACGCCCTCCAGGGAAGATCACACACCCTCCAGGGAGGGTCACACACCCTCCAGGGAGAGTCACACACCCTCCAGGGAGGGTCACACACCCTCCAGGGAGGGTCGTACTCACATTAGTAGTAAAATATAGTACAAAGCAAGATATAAAAAATATATAATACCATGAAGTTATTTATCTTATATTTAAATTTATTACATTTCAATATATGTATGTATGTATCTCCTAGTGTATATACATCAAGAAGTGTGTATATCCATGTGTATATACATCAAGAAGTGTGTATCTCCAAGTGTATATACATCAAGAAGTGTGTATCTCCAAGTGTATATACATCAAGAAGTGTGTATCTCCAAGTGTATATACATCAAGAAATGTGTATATCCAAGTGTATATATACATCAAGAAATGTGTATATCCAAGTGTATATATACATCAAGAAGTGACCTCCAGCTCCTGGACTCACCTGTTTCTAGCAAAGGTGGCCTCCAGCTCCTGGACTCACCTGTTTCTAGCAAAGGTGGCCTCCAGCTCCTGGACTCACCTGTTTCTAACAAAGGTGGCCTCCAGCTCCTGGACTCACCTGTTTCTAACAAAGGTGGCCTCCAGCTCCTGGACTCACCTGTTTCTAACAAAGGTGGCCTCCAGCTCCTGGACTCACCTGTTTCTAACAAAGGTGGCCTCCAGCTCCTGGACTCACCTGTTTCTAGCAAAGGTGGCCTCCAGCTCCTGGACTCACCTGTTTATAACAAAGGTGCCCTCCAGCTCCTGGACTCACCTGTTTCTAACAAAGGTGGCCTCCAGCTCCTGGACTCACCTGTTTCTAGCAAAGGTGACCTCCAGCTCCTGGACTCACCTGTTTCTAGCAAAGGTGGCCTCCAGCTCCTGGACTCACCTGTTTCTAAAAAGGTGGCCTCCAGCTCCTGGACTCACCTGTTTATAGCAAAGGTGCCTCCAGCTCCTGGACTCATCTGTTTCTAGCAAAGGTGGCCTCCAGCTCCTGGACTCACCTGTTCTGGAAAGGTGGCCTCCAGCTCCTGGACTCACCTGTTTCTAGCAAAGGTGCCCTCCAGCTCCTGGACTCACCTGTTTCTACAAAGGTGGCCTCCAGCTCCTGGACTCACCTGTTTCTAGAAGGTGGCCTCCAGCTCCTGGTCAGTTGCTGGGAGGTGAAGTGAGTTTCTGGTGCTCGTTGTCGTCTTTTCTTGATGCGTCGCTCAGATTCTGGTAAGGAACCGACTGAGACGGTCTTCTCTTTCCCCAGTCTGTAACAAGCCATAATCTTATGTTAGTAACTAAGCTTTATATTACTCCCCGGACCATCTGCATTACTCCCCAGACCGTCTGTATTACTCCCCAGACCGTCTGTATTACTCCCCAGACCGTCTGTATTACTCCCCAGACCGTCTGTATTACTCCCCAGACCGTCTGTATTACTCTTCAAACTCTGTATTACAACCCAAACTCACTATAATAATAATATTACGATTATTATTATTATTATTATTATTATTATTATTATTATTATTATTAGTCAGGCAGTGCTGTGGAAACGGAGGCAAGTCAGCTGTGATCCAGTTCCTGGGATCAAGAACACCTTCCACAGAGAGATAAAAATAGACTAGAAGAGGAAGGTTAAAAGAGATTTAGTTGAATTAATTAATTATCTGAGTGAATTATAAGTTTTAATATGCAGATCAATGACACGTGAACGATACACGTGAAAAATTGATAAATCCCATGGAGCTTACACATTATTCTATGTTTTTCGCACAGTGCTGAACGAAACTCTGTGAAATAGTTTCTCTGAAGATTGTCTCGGTAATGGAGCAGTGGGATTCGAATTTGTGGTGCGAAATAAGCAGGTTGAGGCGTTATCCACTGGACCACAGGGGACGTTACGTCAGTTTCATACCTATCTACCACACGAGGGTCATTAAGGATGCCTGTACACCTTTTCACTACCGGACAAAGATATCTTAAACCTCACTTAAATAGAAATTGAAAGCAAACTATCAACCCAACATACACATGAAAAACACTCCTGTCAATATATATATATATATATATATATATATATATATATATATATATATATATATATATATATATATATATAAAAGATATATTTTTCATTTGTGTTAATATAAAAATTAATGATTTTGTACCAAGAGAACCTTAGGAAACTTACCTAACCTTATTATAACAAGAGCAATTTAATTTAGCTTAATCCAACTAAATAGATTTTATATAAGTTTACAATAATTTAATAATAAACAAACACAATGAAGTATAGTATTGTATGCACAAATTTTCGCTTGCCCTATTCGGCAAGAAGAGCGTTGCTATTTAAGCCAAAATCGCAAGTTTTACATATTCGGCACGAGACACACACACTGTGTACATTAGGCCCATATTGGAGTATGCAGCACCAGTTTGGAACCCACACCTAGCCAAGCACGTAAAGAAACTAGAGAAAGTGCAAAGGTTTGCAACAAGACTAGTCCCGGAGCTAAGGGGTATGCCCTATGAGGAGAGGTTAAGGGAAATCGACCTGACGACACTATAGGACAGGAGAGATAGGGGGGACATGATAACGACATAAAATACTGAAAGGAATTGACAAGGTGGACAGAGACAGAATGTTTCAGAGATGGGACACAGCAACAAGAGGTCACAGTTGGAAGTTGAAGACTCAGATGAATCACAGGGATGTTAGGAAGTATTTCTTCAGTCACAGAGTGGTCAGGAAGTGGAATAGTTTAGGAAGTGATGTAGTGGAGGCAGGTTCCATACATAGCTTTAAGAAGAGGTATGATAAAGCTCATGGCGCAGGGAGAGTGACCCAGTAGCGGCCAGTGAAGAGTCGCGGCCAGGAGCCATGAATCGACTCCTACAACCACAACTAGGTGAGTACACACAGACACACACACACACACACACACACACACACACACTCATACAACAGGCCTAGTGTCTAATCGACATGTGCCTAGGACAAAATGGTAACTAACACACACATTATAGTGTATACCAAGACCTGCTCTTCGAAATGTGGGTTAGTACAAGAGAGGGGGCAAAATAAAAAAAAAAAAAAAAAAAAAAGAGGTGCGACATAGATTTGTAAAAGAACTCCTTAAAAATGGAAAAGAAAACGAAGTTATTTCAAAATATTGAAAAAAATGAATAAGTAAAATCCCTCATTTTTTTTTTTTTGTAAAAACAGCTGTTTGTGCTACCACTATATGTAATTAAACATTATATGAAAAAATATATGACAATTATACGAGAAATTACAGAAGATACATGATAAATTGCACAAAATATATTTGAAATTATAGAAAACGTGATACGTCCAGCTTCTGCTGTTGATACAATTAAGTACATAATTACAAAAAAGGTAACTAATAATAGGTAGCTACAAATGGGTATTTGAATGGATAATCACATGAACGTGGAACATACACTGTCTGTCGACGGTTTTAAAGCGCAACTCCACCTCCATCTTGACCTTTGTCTTGCAACTGTTAGTTTGTATATCCTTTCATTGACGTATATCCTGGGACAACGTTTCGCCCTCTGTTAAAGCTTTATGTACTCAGGCCGAGGTTACGGTACATACTTCTGGAAGGTGGGGGGGGGAATTAGGTGGGTAGAGGTGACAGCGCGAAACGTTACCCCATTAAGGGTCTACATAGAGCGAAACGTCGTCATCCACTGATTTATATTATGGCACCATTGATGTATATTATATTATGACACTGATGTGTATTCTGACACTGATGTATATTGCTTCACTGATGTATATTGCGGCACTGATGTATATTGCGGCACTGATGTACTATATTGCGGCACTGATGATGTATATTCCGGCACTGATGTATATTGTGGCACTAATGTATATTGCGGCACTGATGTATATTCCGGCACTGATGTATATTCCGGCACTGATGTATATTGTGGCACTGATGTATATTGCGGCACTGATGTATACTGCGGCACTGATGTATATTATGGCACTGATGTATATTGCGGCACTGATGTATATTCTGGCACTGATGTATATTGCAGTACTGATGTATATTGCGGCACTGATGTATATTGCGGCACTAATGTATATTGCGGCACTGATGTATATTATGGCACTGATGTATATTCCGGCACTGAGGTATATACTGTTATTGCAGTATTACTATGTACATTAGAGCTTTAATTTGGTATCCTCGGAAAGGTTATACCTATGGTGGTTGTAACGGAAAATGGTAAACGAATTGAGGATATTGTTTTTTTTCAGTATGTAAATTCTCTAACACTAAGTGGCCGGTGTGACGGTAACACTCATATTTTGGACCAATGGGCTAAAAGCGCATTTCTGGTAACCCCCAAAAATTAATTTGACCTAGAATTCAATTGCTAATATAATTGTAAATTAGATTCTTTTTTTATTTTTTTTTCGGACCAAAAAAAAAAAGCATTTTCCCCACTGGCCCAAATTTTAAATGTTTACATTGCAAATCTCATTTATTATTAGAGAATTTTCGAGGTACTCAACTCCAAATTTGTCAAAACAATTCTTCCTTCAAAGTTTAGGTGAGATAACTTGAGAATACCTCGTCTGATCGGCTTCAAACTTTCAATGTTGGTGTATTTTACCTAGATGAAACTTGGGTCTGTTAAGGGCTCTTTTAGGTGGCACTTCGACAATTTTATATGACGGTGGTGATGGTAATGACGATGGTGGTGGTGCAGCTGGTGATGGTGGTACAGCTTATGGTGGTGGTGCAGCTGATGGTGGTGGTAGTGCATCTGGTGATGGTGGTACAGCTAGTGGTGGTGGTGCAGCTGGCGGTGCTCTGAGACGAGAATATGACATCCAGACGTGACGCTGCATTAGGATAATCCCTATAATTCACAGTGTTGCTACGAGGATTATACGCTTCCTCTGCTGCTGTAGTGATGGCAGACACCCAGTGCTCCTGTAGCCTGCCGCCCAGGCTGCCACCCCTCCCTCCCTCTCTCCTCCACCAAGGGAGGTTAAAACATCTTAAAATAGTTATACCTTAACAACCTGGAGGCTGAGTTGTATCAGTAGAATATACACGTGTATATATATATATATATATATATATATATATATATATATATATAGAGAGAGAAGAGAGAGAGAGAGAGAGAGAAACAAGTGACTCCAGTATCAGCTGGGATCTTTAATTGACAGCACCAGCTGATTGACTGGACGAGTGTAAACACGTGACATCTGGTAGTAAATTCATTCATAAGTTGAGCGTCTTTAATCTCACTCCATTAATAATATTGACTACACACTTACACACTCATGCTCTCTCTCTTTCTCTCCCCTCTGTCACACACAATGTATATATATATATATATATATATATATATATATATATATATATATATATATAATCATGATATATATATATATATATATATATATATATATATATATATATATATATATATATATATATATATATATATATATATATATATATATATATATATATATATATATATATATATATATTAAACAATTACATTTACAAGAGGGAAATAGAGAGCTAGCTATTAACTAGAGGGAAATAGAGAGCTAGCTATTAACTAGAGGGGGAAATAAACAGCTAGCTATTAACTAGAGGGGGGAATAGACAGCTAGCTATTAACTAGAGGGGGAAATAGACAGCTAGCTATTACATAGAGGGGAAATAGACAGCTAGCTATTAACTAGAGGGGAAATAGACAAGCAGTAGGCAGACAGCTGTGAGGGTATTAATGACCTGAGGGGAAGGGAAGGGTAGGCAGGGGAGGGGAAGGGTAGGCAGGGCAGGGGAAGGGTAGAAAAGTAAAGGGGGTAAAGGGGTGGAAGTGGTCATTAGCTCCCCCTTACAACCCCATTGATAACCTCTACTGATAAGGTCACTTCAGTAACTCCGGTGTCAACCCATGGTGATGACCCTCGTGCCTTGGTACTGCTCTAGAGCTCTTCATTCAAGGAATTGGAGTTACCCTCCTCTTCCTGATTACCTCCCATCCCTGAATGGCCTTAGGGGTTTAGCGCTTCTCTAAGCTGTATCATGAGAGAGAGTAAGAGAGCGAGAAATGGAAGTTAAAAGAGAAAGAGGAGAGGAGGGGCAAGAGAGAAAAGGGAAAAAAAGAATGGATGAGACAAAAGAAAAGTGAATGAAACGAGAGAGAAAGAAGAAAAGGGAAAACAAGAGAAATACAGAAGATAAAGGATGAGAAAGGGAAGGAAGAAATTGAAGGAACAGAGAAACAAGGATAAGGTTGAGAGATAAAGAAACGAAATGAGGAGTGATAAAGGAGAGGAAGGGAGATTAAAAAAAGAGTGAAGAGAGAGATACAAGAGAGGAAGGGAGATTAAAAAAAGAGTGAAGAGAGAGATACAAGAGAGGAAGGGAGATTAAAAAAAGAGTGAAGAGAGAGATACAAGAGAGGAAGGGAGATTAAAAAGGAGTGAAGAGAGAGAAAAAGAGAGGAAGAGAGATTAAAAAGGAGTGAAGAGAGAGATAAAGAGAGGAAGGGAGATTAAAAAAAGGAGTGAAGAGAGAGATACAAGAGAGGAAGGGAGATTAAAAAAAAGAGTGAAGAGAGAGATAAAAGAGAGGAAGGGAGATTAAAAAAAGGAGTGAAGAGAGAGATAAAAGAGAGGAAAGGAGATTAAAAAAAGGAGTGAAGAGAGAGATAAAAGAGAGGAAGGGAGATTAAAAAAAGGAGTGAAGAGAGAGATAAAAGAGAGGAAGGGAGATTAAAAAAAGGAGTGAAGAGAGAGATAAAAGAGAGGAAGGGAGATTAAAAAAAGGAGTGAAGAGTAAAAAGAGGAAAGATAAAGAGGGGAGAGAAAGGAGAGGAGATTAAAAAAGGAGTGAGAGAGAGAGAAAGAAGAAAGTAAAAAGGATAAGAGTAAGAAAGAAATAAAGGATAGTAAAAGAAAGGAAGAGAGAGGAAGAAGGAAGGGACAGGAAGAGAGACCATCCCATCTGTGTTGGTGGTGGAAAGTAATCTCTGGTAATTAATGTTAAGACACAACCTGTTACTGTTGTTACTGTTACTGTTGTTACTGTTGTTACTGCTACTACTGTTACTGTTGTTACTGTTACTGCTACTACTGTTACTGTTGTTACTGTTACTGTCGTTACTATTACTGTTACTGCTCTGTCGTTACTGTTACTGTTGTTACTGTTACTGCTACTGTTGTTATTGTTACAGTTGTTACTGTTACTGTTGTTACTGCTACTACTGTTACTGTTGTTACTGCTACTACTGTTACTGTTGTTACTGCTACTACTGTTACTGTTGTTACTGCTACTACTGTTACTGTTGTTATTTCTGTGTCGTTACTATTACTGTTGTTACTATTACTGTTACTGTTGTTACTGCTACTGTTGTTATTGTTACAGTTGTTACTGTTACTGTTGTTACTGCTACTACTGTTACTGTTGTTACTTCTGTGTCGTTACTGTTACAGTTGTTACTGTTACTGTTGTTACTATTACTGTTGTTACTATTACTGTTGTTACTGCTACTGTTGTTACTATTACTGTTGTTACTATTACTGTTGTTACTATTACTGTTGTTACTATTACTGTTGTTACTGCTACTGTTGTTACTGCTACTGTTGTTACTGCTACTGTTGTTACTGCTACTGTTGTTACTGTTACTGTTGTTACTATTACTGTTGTTACTGCTACTGTTGTTACTGCTACTACTGTTACTGTTGTTACTTC
>WNWK01001583.1:150000-167500 GCA_009830355.1 Cherax destructor | reverse complement strand
TCTCGTTCACTTCCCACAGTCACTGTCATTTTCAGTGCCTCACTTTCACTGCAATGTTTCGTTTTTTCGTGATTTCACTTTCAGCTTCATTTTTTTCACTTGTAACTCGTAAAGCTTGTTCACCTTCACTTTCCCCTTATATTCTGCATGTCACTTTCTCTCATTCTGCATGTCACTTTCCCTCCTCATATTCTGCATGTCACTTTCTCTCATTCTGCATGTCCCTTTCCCCCTCATATTCTGCATGTCACTTTCTCTCATTCTGCATGTCACTTTCCATCATATTCTGCATGTCACTTTCCCCTTATATTCTGCATGTCACTTTCTCTCATTCTGCATGTCACTTTCCCTCCTCATATTCTGCATGTCACTTCCCTCCTCATATTCTACATGTCACTTCCCTCCTCATATTCAGCATGTCACTTTCCTCCTCATATTCTGCATGTCACTTTCCTCCTCATATTCTGCATGTCACTTTCCTCGTCATATTCTGCATGTCACTTTCCTCCTCATATTCTGCATGTCACTTTCCTCCTCATATTCTGCATGTCACTTCCCTCCTCATATTCTACATGTCACTTCCCTCCTCATATTCTGCATGTCACTTTCCTCCTCATATTCTGCATGTCACTTTCCTCATATTCTGCATGTCACTTTCCTCCTCATATTCTGCATGTCACTTTCCTCCTCATATTGTGCATGTCACTTTCCTCCTCATATTCTGCATGTCACTTTCCTCTTCATATTCTGCATGTCACTTCCCTCCTCATATTCTGCATGTCACTTTCCTCCTCATATTCTGCATGTCACTTTCCTCCTCATATTCTGCATGTCACTTTCCCCCCTCATATTCATAACCGTCTGCTCCCTCCTCGACCTCACTTTCCAGTACAACACTGATAATTTTCAAGGTACATTTTCATCGCATTTTCTCTCATCTTCTTTTAAGTATAATTTTTTTCCCTGGGGGAAAAACTGCACAATTTTCCGTTTCATATTTACACAGGAAAAAAACATTTTTTTTCTGATGTTGTGTGGCGCCAGTAACGAGGAGGGGGGAGGGAGGAGGAGGAGGAGGGAGGGGAGGAGGGGAGGGGGGACAAGCAGAAATGAGAAAAGAAAGTGATGCTGGAGGAAAGGGAGAAGAGAGGAGGGGAAGAAGAGATAGGCGAGAGAGAGAGAGAGAGAGAGAGAGAGAGAGGAGAGAGAGGATAAGAAGAAGAAATAACAAGAAAGAGAGGAGACGATAATGGATAGGGGAGAGGTGAATAAAAGTGAGCCAGTAAAATACTTGAAGTTCATAAGGGGAAAGAAAGAGGCAAGGAAGTAAAGGAAGATGAAGAGGGGAGAGAGAGAGAGATGGTTGGCTAACTTCTCCAGAGTCACTACCAGTTCCTGTTTCTTGAACACCTGGGTGTCGAGTGCTCCTCCAACATGGTCTTTGAGTTGAGGTATTTACCCCTAACCCCCGCCCCCGAGAAAGTCTTGAAGACGGGGGATCCCTTCCCCCCCCAGACAGTCTTGCGGAAGACGGATACACCCCCCCACCAGTCTTGGAAATGAGGATTCCCCCAGGGTCTTGCAGGGGAGGGATTCCCCCAGGGTCTTGCAGGGGAGGGATTCCCCCAGGGTCTTGCAGGGGAGGGATTCCCCCAGGGTCTTGCAGGGGAGGGATTCCCCCAGGGTCTTGCAGGGGAGGGATTCCCCCAGGGTCTTGCAGGGGAGGGATTCCCCCAGGGTCTTGCAGGGGAGGGATTCCCCCAGGGTCTTGCAGGGGAGGGATTCCCCCAGGGTCTTGCAGGGGAGGGATTCCCCCAGAGGGTTTTGAAGATAAGGAATTCCCCCAGGTCTTGCAGATAAGGAATTCCCCCCAGGTCTTGCAGATAAGGGATTCCCCCAGGTCTTGCAGATAAGGGATATCCCCCAAGTTTTGAAGACGTAGGATCCCCGAGAGTCTTAGAGACAAGGAATTCCCCACTGGGTCTTGGAGAGAGGAGATCCCCCCACAGGAGCTTGGAGAGAGCAGATCCCCCACTGGGTCTTGGAGAGAGGAGATTCCCCCACAGGGTCTTGGAGAGAGAGGAGGGATCCCTCTACAGGGTCTTGGAGAGAGAGGAGGGATCCCTCTACAGGGTCTTGGAGAGGAGGGATCCCCCCAGAGGGTCTTGGAGAGGAGATATCCCCCACAGGGTCTTACAGAAGAGGGGACGACAGCAGTAGGTGAGACTGTCTCACCCCTCACGCCGCAGAACTAACCCTGAGGCCTGGCCACGTCGGCTATATATCCCTCAGAAGTGTAGCTGAGGAAGAGGAGGAGGAGGAGGTAACTCCCGGAGGAGGCCGAATATGAAGGTACCTCACAGAGAGGCCGGATAAGAAGGTGGCTCCCGGAGAGGCCGGATGAGAAGGTGGCTGCCGGAGGGGTCCGGATAAAGAGTCTTCTCCAGTGGATCATCACTCGCCCACGGCCTCACACGGTTCCTCGCCCAGTTTAAGGCGAAATAAAAGTGGATTTGCACTGATATATACTGATGAATAAAAAGGCGAGAATTTCACGTAGACAGGTGGGAGTTTGGGCTGATTCAATGGCATCATTCTGAGAAATCCCTTCTTGTATTTACGCTGTCCCTGACTCTCTCTCTCTCTCTCTCTCTCTCTCTCTCTCTCTCTCTCTCTCTCTCTCTCTCTCTGTCTGTCTGTCTGTCTCTCTCTCTCTCTCTCTCTCTCTCTCTCTCTCTCTCACTCTCTCTCTCTCTCTCTCTCTGTCTGTCTCTCTCTCTCTCTCTTCCCACCCATCATTCATTTCTTGCACCCTCCATCACATTAAAAAAGAAGAGAAGATGTAAGTCAGAAAGGAAGCGCTGCTCCCACTCAGTGCAGAGACGAAGAATCACAGAACTTCTCGTAAATTCCAGACTTTCTCAAGAACGAAAAAATGGGGAGAAAATACTTTTCTGCTGACGTTTAAAAGATAAATTAGTTTGTGAAAGAACACAAGTGCATACATTTAGGACCCGGTTTTTTTTATTCATTATGTCGGTATCAATATTCTTTTGTATCTCCAAAGACATTACTGAGATACGGAAGACCCACCAGGACTGATGTGTTCAAAAAGCCGCTAGACTGACAGGCTACAGGTTCAGCACTATGTAGCACAAGCACTGATTACCTCAGTCTCCAGCTGATCTTCATTATTTTTTTTTGTATTGGACTGATGAAGCCACTTTTTGGCGAAACGTTTCCTCAATAAAGATACCCAAGTGTTTCACATGTGTCTAATTTATCAACTTGTCGGTTCTCTGAACCATTCATCCACATGCTAGTTCTTCCTACTGAAAAGCAAATGAAGGGTCTTCAGAGATGTTTTGTGGGTTCTCACACCTCGAGAAGAGACGACCTTCACAGTGCAAAGATACAAATATTGAAAACCCACCTCAGTGTTTCACGACTACAGTACCAAACATTAGCAACATTTCTGTAAACCTCAAACTTCATTTCACTTCGAAGAAGCTGTTGGTAACATAACCACGCACTCTGCCTCAGACTCACAATCGCTGAACTCCGTATTCATAGAAGAATTACCTCAAAAACATACTATGACAGACCTTAAATATCCTGCGGAGGCATAATCCATACACAGGTGTCAGCCCAAAACTCACTGACAAAGGTGACAGCAGTCACATAACTGAAGACCGATAACACTAACGTCACTCATTATCAAAATCTTTGAGTATTGAGACGTAACACTTATAAATCTAAAGGAATGACAACATTTACACAAGCCAAGACAGCATGGGTTCAGAAGGTTACAGTGTGGTTTTTGGATACACAGGAAGATAAACATGATGGTGAAGAGTACACACACACACACGTGTACACAAACATGATGGTGAAGAGTACACACACACACACGTGTACACAAACATGATGGTGAAGAGTACACACACACACACGTGTACACAAACATGATGGTGAAGAGTACACACACACGTGTAACAACATGATGGTGAGAGTACACACACACACGTGTACACAAACATGATGGTGAAGAGTACACACACACGTGTACACAAACATGATGGTGGAGAGTACACACACACACACGTGTACACAAACATGATGGTGAAGAGTACACACACACACGTGTACACAAACATGATGGTGGAGAGTACACACACACACACACGTGTACACAAACATGATGGTGAAGAGTACACACACACACGTGTACACAAACATGATGGTGAAGAGTACACACACACACACACGTGTACACAAACATGATGGTGGAGAGTACACACACACACACGTGTACACAAACATGATGGTGAAGAGTACACACACACACTGTACACAAACATGATGGTGAAGAGTACACACACACACGTGTACACAAACATGATGGTGAAGAGTACACACACACACACACACGTGTACACAAACATGATTGTGAAGAGTACACACACACACACGTGTACACAAACATGATGGTGAAGAGTACACACACACACACACACGTGTACACAAACATGATTGTGAAGAGTACACACACACACACGTGTACACAAACATGATGGTGAAGAGTACACACACACACACACACATGTACACACTTCGACAAGTGACCACAAGTTAATAGTAACACACAGTAAAGAGAATATATATAGGTCAAGAAAAAACTATCGCCTTGTTTATGCCTTTGATTGCTTGAGTTACGACCAAGTAAACATCCTGGACTTGCTTACCTGAGTTGGTAATAGTTCGTCTTGAGTTAATCATTCCTGATCAAGTAGGTTATGATGTGCGTGCTGGGCAGCGTGCTGCCAGCCACCACCAACAGCTTGACTGACCAGGCTGTCAAAAAGAATTTAAGTGCCAGCTGCGGGAGTGATGATGCTTACAACCATCAACATGCAATGCTGCAACCTTCCTCTCTCTCTATCCCTCCCTCCCTACTCTCGTCCTCCCCTCACTCCCTCTCTCGTCCTTCCCTCACTCCTACTCGTCCTCCTCCTCCCTATCCGTCCTTCCTCCTCCTACTTCGTCCTCCCTCACTCCCTACTCTCGTCCTTCCCTCACTCCCTACTCTCGTCCTTCCTCACTCCCTACTCTCGTCCTTCCTCACTCCCTACTCTCGTCCTTCCCTCACTCCCTACTTCGTCCTCTCCTCCCTCTCGTCCTTCCTCACTCCTACTCGTCCTTCCTCACTCCTACTCTCGTCCTCCTCTCCTCTTCCCACTCTTCTCGTCCTTCCTCACTCCTACTCTCGTCCTTCCCTCACTCCCTACTCTCGTCCTTCCTCACTCCCTACTCTCGTCCTTCCCTCCTCCCTACTCTCGTCCTTCCTTCCCTACTCTCCTTACTTTCTCGTCCTTCCTCACTCCCTACTCTCGTCCTTCCCTCCTCCCTACTTCGTCCTTCCTCACTCCCTACTCTCGTCCTTCCCTCACTCCCTACTCTCGTCCTTCCCTCACTCCCTACTCTCGTCCTTCCCTCACTCCCTACTCTCGTCCTCCCTCCTCCCTACTCTCGTCCTTCCCTCCTCCCTACTCTCGTCCTTCCCTCACTCCCCACTCTCGTCCTTCCCTCACTCCCTACTCTCGTCCTTCCTCTCACTTCCCTACTCTTCGTCCTTCCTCACTCCTATCTCGTCCTTCTCACTCCTACCTCGTCCTTCCCTCACTCCCTACTCGTCCTTCCTCCTCCCTACTCTCGTCCTTTCCCTCCCTTCCTACTTCTCGTCCTTCCCTCACTCCCTACTCTCGTCCTTCCCTCACTCCCTACTCTCGTCCTTCCCTCACTCCCTGCTCTCGTCCTTCCCTCCCTCCCTACTCTCGTCCTTCCCTCACTCCCTACTCTCGTCCTTCCCTCCCTCCCTACTCTCGTCCTTCCCTCACTCCCTACTCTCGTCCTTCCCTCACTCCCTACTCTCGTCCTTCCCTCACTCCCTACTCTCGTCCTTCCCTCACTCCCTACTCTCGTCCTTCCCTCACTCCCTACTCTCGTCCTTCCCTCACTCCCTACTCTCGTCCTTCCCTCACTCCTACTCTCGTCCTTCCCCCTTACTTCCCTCCCTCACTTCTCTGTCCTTCCCTCACTCCCTGCCCGCCTCCCTCCCTCCCTACTCTCGTCCTTCCTCACTCCCTACTCTCGTCCTTCCTCACTCCCTACTCTCGTCCTTCCCTCACTCCCTGCCCGCCTCCTCCTCCCTACTCGTCCTTCCTCATTCCCTACTCTCGTCCTTCCCTCACTCCCTACTTCGTCCTTCCCTCACTCCCTACTCTCGTCCTTCCTCACTCCTTACTCTCGTCCTTCCCCCCCTCCTCTCTCGTCCTTCCTCACTCCCTGCCCGCCTCCCTCCCTCCCTACTCTCGTCCTTCCTCCCTCCCTGCCGCCTCCCTCCCTCCCTCCCTCCCTCCTCCCATCCCGGAGAAAGCGCACAAAATGGCAGGATTTATCTTGAGGTTTCGACAAATCCGCTTATGAGAGAAACGTTGAAGAGGGATTTAATCAGGTGGGAAATCTTTGCTGTGTACGAGAATTCTGATTCGCTCTCCACTTCCCTCCTCTCATAATTCCCCTCCTCCCAATCCCTTCTCCCACCTCTCTTTTCCCCTTCCATTTACCTATAACCCCCTCCCTCCCTCCCCGCACTTATCTCCATCCCAAACTAAACTCGCCCTCTCCCCACAACCTCCCACCTGTCCCCCACTGCTAACCCAGAAGGGATTGGAACCCAGCAAGCTGAAAAATGAAGGGATTTGTGGTAAGCCTGCACTAGGAAAATCAGTGAGTGACAAAATGGAGACTGAGCCATGTTCAGTCCGCCATGATATCCCCCTATTATGTGGCCCCCTCCCTCCTGTCCTACCTTGGTACCTCCCTCCTGTCCTGCCTTGGTACCTCCCTCCTGTCCTGCCTTGGTACCTCCCTCCTGTCCTGCCTTGGTACCTCCCTCCTGTCCTGCCTTGGTACCTCCCTCCTGTCCTGCCTTGGTACCTCCCTCCTGTCCTGCCTTGGTACCTCCCACCATCAAAAGCAATGGGGCCTTACGGCGTATCACCATGGATACTGAAGGAAGGAGTGGAAGACGTGTGTTATCCTGGAACAGTGATCTACATGTTCCAGGAGATGGGAAACATGCCAGGAAGGAGTGGAAGAAGTGTGTTATCCTGGAACAGTGATCTACATGTTCCAGGAGACGGGAAACATGCCAGGAAGGAGTGGAAGACGTGTGTTATCCTGGAACAGTGATCTACATGTTCCAGGAGACGGGAAACATGCCAGGAAGGAGTGGAAGAAGTGTGTTATCCTGGAACAGTGATCTGCATCTTCCAGGAGACGGGAAACATGCCAGGAAGGAGTGGAAGAAGTGTGTTATCCTGGAACAGTGATCTACATGTTCCAGGAGACGGGAAACATGCCAGGAAGGAGTGGAAGAAGTGTGTTATCCTGGAACAGTGATCTACATGTTCCAGGAGACGGGAAACATGCCAGGAAGGAGTGGAAGAAGTGTTATCCTGGAACAGTGATCTACATGTTCCAGGAGACGGGAAACATGCCAGGAAGGAGTGGAAGAAGTGTGTTATCCTGGAACAGTGATCTACATGTTCCAGGAGACGGGAAACATGCCAGGAAGGAGTGGAAGAAGTGTGTTATCCTGGAACAGTGATCTACATGTTCCAGGAGATGGGAAACATGCCAGGAAGGAGTGGAAGAAGTGTGTTATCCTGAACAGTGATCTACATGTTCCAGGAGATGGAAACATGCCAGGAAGGAGTGGAAGAAGTGTGTTATCCTGAACAGTGATCTACATGCCCCAGGAGACGGGAAACATGCCAGGAAGGAGTGGAAGAAGTGTGTTATCCTGGAACAGTGATCTACATGCCCCAGGAGACGGGAAACATGCCAGGAAGTAGTGGAAGAAGTGTGTTATCCTGAACAGTGATCTACATGCCCCAGGAGACGGGAAACATGCCAGGAAGGAGTGGAAGAAGTGTGTTATCCTGAACAGTGATCTACATGCCCCAGGAGACGGGAAACATGCCAGGAAGGAGTGGAAGAAGTGTGTTATCCTGGAACAGTGATCTACATGCCCCAGGAGACGGGAAACATGCCAGGAAGGAGTGGAAGAAGTGTGTTATCCTGGAACAGTGATCTACATGCCCCAGAAGACGGGAAACATGCCAGGAAGGAGTGGAAGAAGTGTGTTATCCTGGAACAGTGATCTACATGCCCCAGGAGACGGGAAACATGCCAGGAAGGAGTGGAAGAAGTGTGTTATCCTGAACAGTGATCTACATGCCCCAGAGACGGGAAACATGCCAGGAAGGAGTGGAAGAAGTGTGTTATCCTGGAACAGTGATCTACATGCCCCAGGAGACGGGAAACATGCCAGGAAGGAGTGGAAGAAGTGTGTTATCCTGGAACAGTGATCTACATGCCCCAGGAGATGGGAAACATGCCAGGAAGGAGTGGAAGACGTGTGTTATCCTGGAACAGTGATCTACATGTTCCAGGAGAAGGGAAACATGCCAGGAAGGAGTGGAAGACGTGTGTTATCCTGGAACAGTGATCTGCATGTTCCAGGAGATGGGAAACATGCCAGGAAGGAGTGGAAGACGTGTGTTATCCTGGAACAGTGATCTACATGCCCCAGGAGATGGGAAACATGCCAGGAAGGAGTGGAAGACGTGTGTTATCCTGGAACAGTGATCTACATGTTCCAGGAGATGGGAAACATGCCAGGAAGGAGTGGAAGACGTGTGTTATCCTGGAACAGTGATCTACATGTTCCAGGAGACGGGAAACATGCCAGGAAGGAGTGGAAGAAGTGTGTTATCCTGGAACAGTGATCTACATGTTCCAGGAGACGGGAAACATGCCAGGAAGGAGTGGAAGAAGTGTGTTATCCTGGAACAGTGATCTGCATGCCCCAGGAGATGGGAAACATGCCAGGAAGGAGTGGAAGACGTGTGTTATCCTGGAACAGTGATCTGCATGCCCCAGGAGATGGGAAACATGCCAGGAAGGAGTGGAAGACGTGTGTTATCCTGGAACAGTGATCTACATGCCCCAGGAGATGGGAAACATGCCAGGAAGGAGTGGAAGAAGTGTGTTATCCTGGAACAGTGATCTACATGCCCCAGGAGATGGGAAACATGCCAGGAAGGAGTGGAAGAAGTGTGTTATCCTGGAACAGTGATCTACATGCCCCAGGAGACGGGAAACATGCCAGGAAGGAGTGGAAGACGTGTGTTATCCTGGAACAGTGATCTACATGCCCCAGGAGATGGGAAACATGCCAGGAAGGAGTGGAAGAAGTGTGTTATCCTGGAAGAACAAGGGAAGCGGGGACAAGGATTGCTTTCCCAGGAGATGGGAAACATGCCAGGAAGGAGTGGAAGACGTGTGTTATCCTGGAACAGTGATCTACATGCCCCAGAAGACGGGAAACATGCCAGGCAACTGGAAAACTTCAAAAGTGTTGCCAGTATACAAGCAGGGAAACAGACAAGAGGCACTGTACTCTACGATATCATCATTAACATGTATACTCTCCAAGATATTGGTAAAGATGGTCAGGTAAAGAGCGGTTAAACATCTAGAGAGAAACCTAGTACGCATTTAGGAAAGGTAAGTTTTGTCTCACTAACTTAAAATAATTAATAATAATAATAATAATCTTTATTTCTACATGTATATGTACAACGTATAGAGACCATAACTGACACCATTGACATACTATGTAGAAATCCACTTGTTATGCAGAGCATTTCGGGCAAATTTGGTTAAGTTTGTCCCTAGGATGCGACCCACACCAGTCGACTAACACCCAGGTACCTATTTACTGCTAGGTGAACAATGACAACAGGTGTCTTAAGGAAACACGCCCCAATGTTTCCACCCGTACCGGGGATCGATCCACAGACCTCAATGTGTAAACTGAGTGCGCTATCAAGCGAGCTAAAGGGGTTCTACGGCGGAAGAGCTAAAATTAAGCAAGACCACTGTGCTCCAGCAGAGTCTGAGTCACACCTTAGCGCACGCACGGATACAACGTCTATGGTTACACACAAGGCCTAGGATCTAGGCCTCAAAAGGGTTTATAAGAGTTCATCTAGAATTATATCTACCGTTCACTTATCTGTTACAAGTAAATTTAGGAAATTTACTTAATGTGTCTGGTATCTTATTTTCATTAATAAAATATCTTGACATATCACATAGGTTATTATAATGTCTATTTCTCTATTCCCCAATAAGTGGACAATAAAGCACATAGTGTTCAAGATAGTGACTATAGGGCTGGCCACATACTTTGCATTTAATTTGATTATTATTTGTGTGTCTGCCAAACTGCCAGAGGTACTTGCAACCACGCTTAAGCCTGGCTATTACAACGTCAGTCAGTATGTTTGCCAAATTGCTAGAAGTATATGTAGCCAGGCCTAAGCTTGGCTACTACAACATCAGTCTGTGTGTCTGTCAAACTGCCAGAAGTACTTGTAAGCAAGCCTAAGTCTGGCTACTGCATCATCAGTCAGTCTGTGCACGTTGCAAGTTGCTCCATAAACGTACTTATCTATGTTCATGTTTCACAGTGATATATCTACTCAGGTTTCTAACTGCATTCCTATGACATTCACTTTCATTATTTACTTCTCTCCTATTATTCCGAAGTTATATTCTGCATTTACCTTCCGAGTACTTTTTTGGCTAACGTAAGTTTCTATACCTGGCTTCTCCAGTGAGTTTGTTGTTAGAGTCATTATGTGAGTCAAGAGCCTTAAGTGATGATATATAATCAGTAATAATCATAGAGTTAAGCTCAGTGTCATAAGTTAACTTTAGTGTCATTAGGATGGTAAACAGTTCAGTTTTCAGCGTAGACGCCCAGTTGTTAATTCTTATGCCTAACTCAACATAGTTGTTAACAAGGAAGGTGGCAACAAGAGCAGATGCAGCCCTGCCAGTACACTCCTGCTTACGTCAGTCACTGTATATAACGTGATCAATTATTATTAACACTTAAGCCAGAAATTTCTTCTTGAGCAGTTGCTTTTACAAGTGATACAGCCCTGCCCTGCAGCGCTGTATCAACCCTTGTGGATTTAGCGCTTGGTTTTGATAATAATAATAATAATAATAATAATAATAATAATAAGGAAGGTATTACTAGCGCTGAGCTTCTTGGGAGGGGCTGCAGGTATGTGATATTAAATGAACACATCTTCCATGGAAGGGGAAATGCTCTTGTTGTCTACACTCATACAGTTCTTGCAGGTTATAAAACTTAATATAATTACTTGTTTTCACAACCCATTTAGATCTGTGTGTATTTACTTCTAGACATTTAGTAAGATTCATAGTGACAGTGTCTGGTTCATTTCTTAACATTCTGATACCAAGTTCAGTGTTAATCTCAATAATCCTATCACTGATACTAGAGATACCAAGCTTGTTCCTCATATTAAGAACCTTGGTAGATTTAGGACAGCCAATAATAATTACGAGAGCTTCATTTTACATTAGCTCCAAGGGTCGGAATATAGGCTATGCCCATCATTCTCATTATTCCCACATTAGCATTATAGTTGGGGTTGTAGCCAGAAAGAGCTTTGACAGCATTTAGCCTATCTTTCCATTCTTAGTAGTGGTATGGTGGATTTATAGAAGGTACGTCTACACCAAGGTATCTGTAAGATTTAACCTAGCTGATGTTTTCACCCGGCAAACAGATGGGTGGGGGATGTCGTTTGCTTGTCAATATCTGTTTTAGATGAAGATATGATGAGGCCTAATCGATTACAAATTGCTTAAACTTTGTTAAGAATGGTACTCATCTTCTTATACCCTGTTATATGGATCATGCTGTCATCGCATAGCTTATAGCTATATGTTTAGGTGAGTCAGGTAGATCATTTAGTAGAGCATTAATCGCAACATTAAATAGCGAGGGACTGAGAACTCCTACCTGGTGTACCTTGTAACATTTCTTTAGACTCGCTTCTGAAGCTTTGGTAGAGAACAGATACTCTATTTGACAGATATCCTATATTATCCAACTGAGTAGACTACCACCAATATTCAGTTTGGTTAGCTCATGAGGTATAACGGTTCTGTTTGCGATATAAAATACAAATTTTAGATCCATAAATGTGGTAAAACTAGTAGAAGTAAGTATGCGCAGTGAGAAAGATGGAAATACAATTCTGAACACCTTTTCCTTTCATAAAACCATAGAGATGTGAAAGTCGGTGTCTGATTCTGTAGTATAGTTTGTTAAGTGTCATTCTTATCCAAAGACAACTAGTTAAGGAGACTGGTCTAAGTGTATCAGGCTGATGGGGCTTAGTGATAGGCACAGTGAAACTATTGGTCCAGGAAGTTGGAAGAACACCCTCAATGTTACTGAAATTATACAGTGCTAACAAAGGGTTATCAGGGACCTGCCTTAGAGTTCTGAGGATATTATAAGTTATATCATCCTCTCCAGGAGCGGTTGATCCACACTTAGTTAATGCATTATCTGATTCATACTCGGTGAAGAGGCAATCACTCTCATCAATATTTTGGCTCACAGAATTAATCAATTTCAACATTTCTTCAGAAGCACTCTCTAAGTTTATTCAAATACCAGATGGGAGATGTTCATGCCAGCGTGTTTACAAGACACACACACACACGGGGTCAGGAGCTATGACTCGACCCCTGCAACCACAACTAGGTGAGTACAAACACACACACACACATAATATATATATATATATATTATATATATATATATATATATATATATATAAGAGAGAGACTAGAGTGAGGGGAAATTACACTATTGAAAAGAGACAACACTACAGGTTGGGGGGAGACGACACTATTGAATGAGGGGAGGCTACAGTGAGAGGGGGAGACTATACTAAAGTGAGGGGAGACTACACTACGGGGTGAGGGGAGACTACACTACAGGGTGAGGGGAGACTACACTACAGGGTGAGGGGAGACTACACTACAGGGTGAGGGGAGACTACACTACAGGGTGAGGGGAGACTACACTACAGGGTGAGGGGAGACTACACTACAGGGTGAGGGGAGACTACACTACAGGGTGAGGGGAGTAGAGCCAGCCTCGTCCCCTCACTGAAATCGCATTACAAACAAATCATAATTGCGTTATCAGATATTTGTGTACCAGCTCTCTTTGTGAGGGGAGAGGGAGAGGGGCAGGAGAGAAGGGAGGGGAAAGGGGAGAGAGAGTGAATATCTCTCACCGGCAGTCTGTGAAGAAACCTTCAGATGAGATGTGGTTCCGCTTTCGTTGTAGAGAGGTGACTGCTAAGTAGAAGGCTTGGATAAGGTATAAGAGGTATCTCACTATGACAGGAACCTGCACGGACAAGCCATCTCTAGCTGGGAGACTGATACAAAAAGAAAGCTGGTGTCAGGTAGAGTGGTCTCCAAAACCTGGTGGTTCTTCATCAAGGACAGATAAGGTTATTTACCTGATGAAATTATTCCACCTCTAAATCGGCAGGATGCGGCCGTCTCTACTAGCAGGCAGGAGAAAGTTGACCTCTTTGCTGAACACTTTCTTGCCAAGAATCAAGTTGCTGATCCAGTAAGGGAACCTACTTTGCTAGCTGCAAGAACTGTGTTAAAGTTGCCAGTGGTGACAATAAGACAGGATGAAGTGCATCTTCTTAAAGCGCTGGACCAATTGAAGGCTGTGGGCCCAGATATGATGAGCTCAAGATTGCTGAGTAGATGTGCAGACCAATTAACAGCACCTCTAACTTACATCTATCAGGACTGCCTAGCACTGTGTAAATGACCTCTGCGGAAAGAGTCAAATCTAGTCCTGTTCACAAAAAGATCAGAGCGGAAGTCAGCAACTACAGAGCAGTGTTACCCTGTCAATCACTACCTACCTGGAGTCTACCTGGAGGGCATTCCGGGGATCGACGTCCCCGCCGCCCGGTCTATGACCTGGCAAGGTTCTTGAGACAATATTCTCACGGCAAATGACAGCGTTTTTCGACTACCACTCGCTTGTTTGTGATCTTCAGTGTGCCTTAAGAAGAGGTCACTCTGCAGCTGAACTGTTGTTAAACCTCTCTACTATGTGGTACCAGCCACTGGATGAACCTAAGATCAGCTGTGTAGTGCTGCTGGATATTGCTGGTGTTGTCAACCGAGTATGGCACCAGGCACTCTTGGCAAAACTGCCAGCACTGTAAGTCTCTGGCTCTGCACTGTGTCTCCTTAGTGATAACCTTCAAGGTAGATCTCTAAGAGTAGTTTTCAATGGGTCAGAGTCAACAAGACACTCTAGTGGTGCAAGTGCTCCACAGGGAAGTGTACTTGGTCCATTGTTATGGAATGTCTATTTCAGTAACCTTCAACTCATCCCAGAATGCCATGTATATGCAGATACATTAATCATCAGATTACAGCTATATCAACCTGGAATAAAGCGATCACAGGTCACATTTGCGTCTGAGAAAACAAATGATGATGGTCACTAGGCACCATGATGGTAATGCTGGAGCATTTAGGGATGTGCCAAAGTATCAGTATTGGTGGAAAAAAAACAGCAGATACTTTTTAAAATATTAATATTACATGAGTGCTTAAAAATATCAACATTAACACTATACCTCACGATTGTGAGAGTCACTCATACTCTCTCTCACACACACACACTATCGACAAGTGCCTCTGACAACCAGTAACTAACACACAAGACCAGGTAATGAGTAATAACATTATCATCTCAGAGAAATTAAGTTATTTAACATTTAACCTTCCTGTGTTATTTAATATCCATTGTGCAATAAGCATTCCCTTATATATTGAACATAGTCATTATAATCTTAAAAATATAAAATATAAGAAAAGTATCGGAGTCGGCCGAAAATTGGGTACAGTTCCATGTATAGTAAGAATGAATGGGAGAGTGTTGGAACCCGGGGACGAGACTCATACTCTTGAGGTGAAACTTGACTCCAAACTGACTATAAAGAACCACGTTGTAAATTTTGCAAACAAGGCGGCCAGGAAGTTTACAGCACTATGACGTATCTCACACCTGCTCGATATTGCAAGATTCTGTACAAGGCACAAGTTCGCTCACACCTTGAGTATGCTTGACCTTGTTGATTGCCTTCCCTTCCTCTCATCTGCGACTTCTTGACAGAAGAGAGAACCAAGCAAAACGACTCATCTCTCGCCTGGACCCAGCCTGGATAGATCTGTCATTTCAGCAGAGCCTTCAACACCAGAGGAATGTGGGTGGCCTTACTGTTACCTACAAGGCCAATATTGTCAAAGTACCACACTTGGCTCCACTTCGAGGACAGCGTGTCGGGAACATGTTGGTACAGAATAATAACAACGATGAAATGAAGTCAGTTAACCAAATGAAATCGTTGGCCCACAGCTGGCTCCAACTTCATCCTGTTCTCTGTTTGTGTGTTTCTTAAGAAGGTTTTCAAATGAGCTGAAGTAGGTAACAGCTCTTAGCTTGTAAATAGAGAGAGACAGAGACAGACAGACAGAGTTTTGAGGAGGTTTGCATTTACATATTAATTTACATTCCATCAAAAGCAACAGTCTGATCTCAGGATTCCTGAGATCAGAAACACTGATCTCAGCAACACAGCAACTATGATCACATCATCTCAGCAACGGTGATCCCAGTGTGTAATATGTCGGCTCAGCCAGCCGTGGCCTCCTCCTCTCTTCCTCCTCCACCTCCTTTCTCCTTCTTCCTCCTTCCTCCTCCTCCTCCTCCTCCTCCTTCCTCCTCCTCCCCCTCCTCCTCCTCCTCCTCCTTCCTCCTCCCCCTCCTCCTCCCCCTCCTCCTTCTCCTCCTCCTCCTTCCTCCAAGCAAGACCTAACTCGGCTCCTCACAAAGCCTTGAGGTTCAACATGTGTTTGTCCAAGTGACGCCGCTCAGATCCCGCTGACCAGAATGCAAGGAGAAGGTGGGGGCGGGTGGGAGAAGGTGGGGGCGGGTGGGAGAAGGTGGGGGCGGGTGGGAGAAGGTGGGGGCGGGTGGGAGAAGGTATGGGCAGGAGAGAGATGGTAAGGGAGCGTATGGAGGGGCAGGATGAAGGAATCAGATGGAAGGGGTAAGCCAGGGGGAGGGGGTTAAACCCAGCACTAAATTCCCGGACCTAAACATGACCCTAAACACTGTAGAAGTGACTTGAAACACTGCAAAGATGACCCCAAACACTGCAGACGTGACTTCAAACACTGCAGAGATGGCCCCA
This sequence comes from Cherax destructor, assembly GCA_009830355.1. Classification (NCBI taxonomy): domain Eukaryota; kingdom Metazoa; phylum Arthropoda; class Malacostraca; order Decapoda; family Parastacidae; genus Cherax; species Cherax destructor. The sequence goes on along the minus strand of WNWK01001583.1, from coordinate 151,223 downwards.
GTGCATACAGAGGTAGCAGAGAGTCATGTCATAAAGACTAGTGGCCAGTGGCAGTAACCTCACTCAACTGGTAAATATTTGTCAGTCAGACCTGAAGAGAAAACTCAGAGGGAAAATTAAAATTCTTGTGGAAAGCCACGATCTGCACAAGCCAGGACAACCTGGCTTTAGAGAGGGTAGCCATCCTGTCTGTAACAAGCCAGTTTAGAGAAGGTAGATATCCTGTCTGTAACAAGCCAGGACAACCTGGCTTTAGAGAAATTAGATCCTGTTATTGACAAGCCAGGACAACTTGGCTTTAGAGCAAGTAGATCCTGCTACTGACAAGCCAGGATAACCTGGCTTTAGACAAGTAACAGTTCATGAAATGAGGACAAGCGAAAATAACGAGTAACTATTTGTCCTTCGTCCCATGGGCGTCTCTCCAGCCAAGGTGGGGTGAACCATGTCAACAAGGTGGGGGTGACCCATGTCAACAAGGTGGGGTGACCCATGTCAACAAGGTGGGGGTGACCCATGTCAACAAGGTGGGGGTGACATATGTCAACAAAGTGTTGTAGTGGGCGGAGAACACAGGTACTGTGATCAACGGTGACAGATCACAGGTACTGTGATCAACGGTGACAGATCACAGGTACTGTGATCAACGGTGACAGATCACAGGTACTGTGAACAAGAACGTGGTGAAGCACAGTCACACACACGTTCACAGAACGGAATGGGCGGAGGTTTTTAACCTAATGGTTACATTCAACGGTCTATCGTATACAGAGAACACTACATCGATCATAGCAGAGACCACGGGGGGGGGAGGGGAATAAGGTGGATAACGAGAACTTTCAAAAGAGGAGAAGATAAGCATGCTAGTGTTCACTTGTTCTCTGACGTCTTATGTACCGTTCTGTGCTCCAATCTTTTTTCTAAGATGGTAGAGACATCAGATAGATATGAGATACAGAGATGTCAGGACAGTTAGATATAGTTATAATGTGTAATTACACATTGTAACCTTTACAAAGAAATAAATATTTATTCTTATCTTTATCTTTAAAGTGTAGAGAGTTTATTTATTGACTGCATAGAGTTAAGACATCAACTACTGACAACGTCTTACAGTACACTCTCTAGAATGAAAGAGAGAAGCACACCTGACAATATACACACGACATACACATGACACTCAGGTCCCAACACTGCCTTAGTAACATACTGGAGTGAGAAAT